>CM038793.1:125589306-125788894 GCA_021764765.1 Vicia sativa | reverse complement strand
GGTTATGCAAGAGAAGAAAGTGCTAGAGTTGAGACTTAGAGCTTTAGGATGTTTTATGTTTTCTTTTATTGTTTTGAACTATCTCTTTGTACTTAAAAAGAAGAAAGAATAATGAAAAAGTACTAATAAATGTTTGTTCATTCTTGTTAAAAAATTTAAACTTAAGGTCCTTGAAAACATTGCATTGTATTCGTGATAAACATTGCATAGCATAGCATAAACATTGCATCACGTGTACATTGAGATTGGTTTTCTCATTTGCTCGCTATTTATTTTAGCAGAAATGGCTCTTGAACAGATCACAAAGATCTCGTGCCCGTAATGCTCAATTTCAACAGATGTTCACCAAATTGGTCCAAGGCCAAGAAGATTTGAAGAAGCTCATCAACAAGAAGAAGAAGGTTGTTGGTCTCCTCAACATGGGTAGACGCTTCAAAGGAGGTCCTAAAGTGGTCACTGGATCGAGCCTCTCAAGGAAGTGTCCATACCGAGGGAGTACCAAGGGTGATGAAGGTGAGAGCGTGAACCAAAGAAAGGAGGAGAGGACCATTCTGATTATAGCCAACACTCGATGAGGATGACAAGTACAACTTGAAGATCGTCTCAATGCTGTGGAAAACCCAAGATGTCCGCTGAACTTTGATGATCTCGAGTCTTGTTCCCGTGTTGTGATTCCTCCCAAGTTCAAAGTTCCAACTTTGCCAAGTATGATGGCATGTCTTGCCCTAAGCGCATTTGAAGTCCTATGTCCGTAAGATCAATCCTCACACCGATGATGAAAGTTGTGGATGCACTATTTTTAAGAGAGTTTGTCCGAACTCAATTGGAGTGGTACTATCGCCAGAGAATGATCGATCCGCTTGGGTGATTTATTGATGCTTCTACGCATAAAGATGAGAGTACATGTTGAGTTGACACCCACTCGCATGCAACTACAAAGCATGTCTATGGGTCGACGAGAAGTTCAAGGAGTATGCCTAGAAGGAGAGATTTAGCAGCGAGTTCAACCACCCTGTCCAATGTAGGAGTTGGTTGATATGTTCATGGGAACACCGACAAGCCCATTCTTCAATCATCTCGATTGAAACTTCACCGGATTCACCGAAATGATACTTACAAAGCAGCGATTGAAGCTGGTATCAAGAGTGGGAAGATTCAAGTAGAGACATCTTCAAATGCTGCGAAGAGATCTTTTGGTGCTAAGAAAGAAACCAATGTTGTGTATGGTCAGAAAAGCCGAGCCAAGACCGACTGCTCAACTGTGGGGCGCAGGATCTCCAATCCTACATCATCAGACAACCTCAGCGAGACAACGCGCGTAACCAGAACGCGCAACGAAGACTGTTTACGAAGATCAACATGCCTTTGTCGCAAGCCTTGCAACACATGTTGAAAGCAGAGCTGATTACCTTGAGGGATCCTCTTCAGAATGTCAACACCTCCTCTCCGAAATACAATCCTAATGCTAAGTGTGCTTACCATTCCAATAGCCCAGGCACGACATCGACAATTGTTGGGCTCAAGAACAAGATTCAAGACATGATTGAAGTTAAGCAGATTGAGTTTGATCCTCCTGTCGAGACCAATGTGATCAACGCCCTATGCCTAACCATGACAAGAGTTCCAATGTCATTGGGATGATACTTATGTCTTCAACATAGATGACTTGACCATTCCCCGATGACTGTAAGAAGAATTTGTTGCAAGCCGGTGTCAATCTAGGATGCCCAGAGATTGTCGCAGCCCGCCCGCACTGATGGTTGTGCTGGTTGGTGAGAAGACGTGTTCAATGCATGATGGACAACCGTGAGATACTATTTCAAACCACCAAAGGTGTTAAGCGTGTGAAGAAATGTCTAAGTTGAAGATTGACAATGCGAACGAAACTGTGCCATCTGTGTGGGATACCTTGGGCAGCCAAGTGGAAAGTATGATTACATGGTGAAGTACATCGTCCTCGATAGTTACAAGATTCCTATTGAAGATGTTAAGGCAAACCGGACGGGGTGACGATTTCCCGTAAGATTGCGCCGATGTTAACACAATAAGGATTTCCTCCACGATCCCTGCCTAGAGTGGCACCTCTCATTATCACTTCTCCAAGACCAGTGCCATATTCCTCCGACGAAGCTATCCTTGAACTATGGAGCGATATTTACTATCATGGCGCAAGCAAGACCCTCCGACCATTGAAGATCTTATCAAGTTTCTATTCCCCGACATTGACAACATCACCGGATCCAAGTAAGGTGACCAGAACCGAAGGGTATTCTCTCCGAAATCTCTCCTCCAAAAGACACTGCGACTCCACTCGCATTCCAACTACTCAATCAATATCCCCTAGAGGAAAGAACCAAAGGACTCATCCCGTCAAACTGTATACCAAAGGAAGTTGTCAAGACACCTCCAAACAGAAATGGAGGAAATTCAAGATCATCAAGAAAAGTGATTACAATGTTGTGGAACAGTTAGACAGACTCGTCCAAGATTTCCATGCTCGCTTTGCTCTTGTGCTCCGAGGCTCATGCTAATGCCTTGGTGAAGTTTCTCAAGAATGCCTGTGCCGCAAGACACTACCACCGATCAATTCGGTTGTAGCTACCGGCTGCCAACAACGACCTAGGGCTCTCGATGTCGATTTGCCTCCTTCCGGAAAGAACACAACAAAGCCTTGCACGTCTCTTGAATGCAAGGGCACCACGTTATCTCATGTTTTGGTGGATACCGGCTCGCTCCTCAATATCCTGCCAAGACCGCTTTTGATCGCTTGATGTCGAAGGGTTGGTTCGAGACCCAAGGACATAATCGTGAGAGCTTTTGATGGTTCTAAGCGAATAGTGCTGGAGAGCTCATCGCCATAAAGTCTGTCCCTGCTTTGACTCTACTTTCGTCATGGACATCCGTCCACCTACTCTCTTGCCTACTGGACGCCCTTGGATACATGGGCATGTCAATACCTCTACCTTGCATCGTAAACTAAAATATCCGGTGAAAGGGAAGGTTGTCACAGATGTGGTGAAGAAGAGTATATGGTCACCATCTCCACCATTCCGATACCTTGAGATGGAAGGAGAATCTTCGACTCCCCTCGCAAGCTTTTGAAACAATACCCGAGTCGTGCCTGCCGACTCTCCACACCCTGAAGTTGCTCAAGCTCCGCCTAGGATGGCCTCACTAAAAGATGCTCGCCGTTGAAGAAGGAAAGAGTACTATTTGGGGTCAGCTCCCGATCTTCCTTTAAATTTGACAAGACCGGGTTTAGGCTTCACCATCAATGGTCAAGATGATACGCGAGCGCAAGCGGCCAACTTCCCTTCCGCATCAGCCGTGAGTGGAATCCATGCTATAGAAGACGACGACAACGGCTTGGACATCAGCAAGTGGATCTTCCCAACCCAGATCATGGCTCAGAATTGGAAGACCAAGACGCTATACCAATCTCCTTTAGTCGAGTAATTGCTCTGTTTTGTTTTGCTTTTCAGATTTCTTTATGTTTTGAACAATAAACTTTGAAAGCCCAGTCTTGCCCGCATCATGGCTCGCTTGCGAGGGTTATTATCTGTCGGTTGCGTATTTTCATTCAATAAATTCGTTGACTTTTGCATTCATTTGTTTGTTTTCTTTCTTTACTTTATCACCCTTCAAAAAGCTATGTGTTTCTTACACACCCACGTGATACATCTGAGAATCACTCTGAATCTCGCTATAACAGCTATGCTAGTGCTAAATATGACTTCGATAATCCGATCTACCAAGTCAAGACGAAAGTGAGGAAGATTGTGAAGTGCTGTGGAGAACTTGCTGATCGCCATGCAAGAAGAGCGAGTTATACAAACCACACGAAGAGCAAGTTGAGGTTGTGAACTGGGCATGACGAAGACGTAAAAGAGGTCAAGATAGGAGCGGGTCTTGAGAATAGTGTTAAAGAAAGGTTGGTCAGATGCTACGAGACTATGTTGAGGTTTTGCTTGGACATACGAAGACATGCTGTGGTTGACATTGATATTGTGGTACACCGATTGTCGAAAAGAAGGTTTTCTCCCAAAGAAATGTAGGTTCGTCGATGCGCCCCGAGATGTCGAGAAGATCAAAGCGAGGTTATGAAGCAGTTCAATGCGTGTTTCTTAGTCATACCTCCTATCCACAAGTTGCAAATGTGGTGCCCGTGCCTAAGAAGGATGGTAAGGTACGAATGTGTGGATTAGTAGATCCGAACAAAGCGAGTCCGAAAGACGATTTCCACTTCCTCATATTGATGTTCTGGTAGACAACACCGCCAAGATAAGGTTTTCTCCTTCATGGATGGTTTCTCCTACATATCGATCAAAATGGCTCAAGACATGGAGAAGACTACTTTCTGCTACACAAACAAGCACTTCTACAAGGTTATGCTGCCTGGACTGAAGAACGCAAAGCCCACTTATCAGCGTGCTATGGTAACATTACATATTTCAGAGGACATGACTTGATATGGATCAGATGATATTTGATGATCAAGAAGTATAGACTGAGACTTAATCCTAACAAGTACACCTTGAGTCGATCCGAAAACTCCTAGGGTTTGTAGTCTGGAAGAGGTATTGAGGTTGACCCGCCAAGGTTAAAGCTATTCAAGAGATGCCACTCAAGACCGAGAAAGAGGTCGAGGTTTCTTGGGCCGATTGAACTACATCGCCGCATTCATTGACACCTAACTGCCACCGTGAGCCAATCTTCAAGTTGCTAAAGAAGGATCAAGTGGTAGAGTGGAACGATTATTGCCGATCGCTTTGACAAAATCAAGGAGTACCCAGTAATCCTCCCATCCCGATGCCGCCTACCAAGGAAGACCTCTTATCATGTACCGACGATTAGAGAACTCGATGGGGTGTGTGCTGGGGCAACATGACGAGTCTGGTCGAAAAGAGCATGCAATATACTACCTTAGCAAAAGTTTACCGATCGTGAAACAAGATACTCAACAATGAGAAAACTTGCAACGCTTTGGCTTGGGCTGCTCGCCGGCTAAGACAGTATATGTTGACTCACACTACCTTATTGATTTCCAAGATGGATCCGATAAAATACATATTTGAGAAACCAGCTCTCTCCGAAGAATAGCAAGATGGCAAATGATCTTGACCGAATATGACATCCAAGACACTTCTCGTAAAGCGATCAAAGGAAGTGTAGTAGCCGATCATTTGCTCATCAAGTCAGATGACTATCACCTATGTAGTACTAATTTTACGAAGATGTTTTACTAGTTACAGATTGAAGAACCAGGCCCGCATTTAAGGACCAACAAGGATCCCGATGGACTATGGTTTTTATGGAGCCTCAAACTCACTTGGCAATGGCATTGGCGCCATCATTACATCCCTACAAAGTGACATACGCCTTTCACCGCCAGATTATGTTTCAGTTGCACTAACAACATGGCGAGTATGAAGCGTGCATCATGGGTCTTAAAGTCGCTATTGACTTAAGAATCAAGTTCTTACAAGTGTATGGAGACTCGCTTTGGTGATCACCAAATTAAGGGCGGTGGGATACAAGCATCCGAATCTCATTCCAGTCGAGCATGTTCGAGTTTGATCCCTACTAAGAGATTACTTTGATCATATTCCACGAGAAGAGAATCGGCAGACGATTAGCTACTATGTCATCTATGTTCAAGGTCGATGGGACAACGAGGCTCCCTGATCATCATTGAAGTTTGACGAACCAGCGTATTGTTATGAGCTCGACTGAGAAGAGAGACCTTGGTACCATGACGTGAAGAGGT
The DNA here is from genome assembly GCA_021764765.1 of Vicia sativa. Taxonomy (NCBI): domain Eukaryota; kingdom Viridiplantae; phylum Streptophyta; class Magnoliopsida; order Fabales; family Fabaceae; genus Vicia; species Vicia sativa. The sequence continues at coordinate 125,783,127 of CM038793.1, read as the reverse complement.
ATCTTGAGACTGTGAATATCCCGTAGGGGCATCTATCAATGATAAGAAGTTCATGAGAAGATTTGCATCTAAATTCTTCCTCGAATTTACATCTTATACAAGCGCAACCACGACTTTGCTTACTCTATGTAGACCGTAAAAAAGAATGCGTATCATGGAAGAGTTACACGAAGGCTAATTTGGTACCCACTCCTGACACACCATGGCTAAGAAGATTTTGAGAACAAGTTACTATTGGTCCACCATGGAAGTCGATTGTCACCGCTACGCTCGACCTTGTCACAAATGCCGATTTATGCCGACAAAGTACACGCCTTCAAGACCTCAATGTTTTAACTTCTCCTTGGCCTTTGCAATGGGGCATTGACATGATCGGAGAAATCAAGCCCACGCCCAATGGACATCGCTTTCGTCCTTGTGGCAATAGATTATTTCACTAAGTGGGTAAGCGCCTATGCATCCGTTACCAAGAATGTTGTGGCTCGATTCATTAAGCATAATCTTATCCGGTATGGCACTCGAAAGGATTATCACAGATAATGATTCCAATCTCAACAATAAGATGATCACCGAACTCGCACGCAGCTCAAGATCAAGCATCATAATTCTTCTCCATATCGGCCTAAGATGAATGGCGCGGGAAGCCGCCAACAAGAACATTAAGAAGATTATACAAGATGAAGTGACTTACAAAGATTGGCATGAGATGTTACCATTTGCTCTTCATGGTTATCGCACTACATCACGAACATCCACAGGGGCAACCCTTTCTCTCTCGATACGGTATGGAAGCCGCCTTACCCATCGAGGTTCGGACCCTCAACCGTAGTCCTCCGTGAGGCGAGTTAGGTGAAGACGATTGTTCGACACGGCTTGACCGATCAACTTGATCGATGAGAAACGACTCGCTCCATCCGCCATGGATGATTTATCGGGCGAATTATCGAGCATTTAACAAGAAGGTCAAACACCGAGTCTACCAAGTCGGTGATCTAGTAGTCAAGCATCATTCTTCCACAAGGTGATCCGAGGCAAATGGACTCCCACTTATGAGGGACCGCTTGTAGTCAAGACAAGATTTCTCCATGAGCTATGATACTTAGCACCATGGACGCGAAGACTTCCCACACCGTGAAAGACATAGTCAAAAATACTACGATGAAATAGACCCGCTAGGTCGACGAACCTAGGAAAAAATAGGGCATCTGGCGAACCAAGAGGTTCGGGCAAAATTAAGGATATATAAAACATGTACACCCGCAAGTCGAAACACGAAAAGGCGGGTTGGGCGAAAAGGGTATCCCAGACCTGAAAACCCGAAAGGGAGGTCTAGGAAAAGTTAGGATTTAAGCGCGACTATGTCTCTTCCAGATCACCCGCTGCATACTATCAAGATCCAAGGTTCAAATGGCGAAGATCAGCCTACTCACTTTCTACGGACAGCAAGGAGATGAGATAGTCGAATATATGAGTACTAGCATAGTTGGGACTTAACGAGATTGTTTCCGCATAGTTTTTTACCTTTCTTGTGTAGAAACTACTCGGCCATACGCCACCTTTCAAATAAATGCAAGCTTCTTTCTCTTTACAATTTCTGTTGTTGTTATTTGCAATAAGTCCAACGTTTGCTTTGAATGACTATACGCATCTGACAATAAGAATCTAATCACAAACATACGAAAAGTGAACATACAAAAGTACTTACTACAGGCTCCAGGAATTGGGACGACGACGAAAGTCACCAAAGCATTCCCCCACAGAGCATGATCCCCCACAAAGGTGTCACTCACCACAAACCTCCCCAGCGGAGTATATGTTAATCCACAAGCAGTGATTCCACTCAACCGAGCAATGTTACATCAGTCTCCCAGCAGTAACACCTCATCCCCAGCCAAGGTATTCATCCCCAGCGGACGTGTCTCAATCCTCCCCCTTCTCCCCGGCAGCAGTATCCAGACACAAGACTTGGCCAGATAATGCATCGGAGGAAACATACACCTTTTATTCCCCAGCCAGAGGTTACAACGGACTCCAGACTCTTCTAGCCCGGCCTCTCAGCAACCATCAAATGCTCTCCAGCGAGATCTACACTCAGAATCCCCAGTAGAGCGCCTCTTAAATTTCCTCAGCAGGATCTACATACAAGGTCCCCAACAGATCGCCTCCCAGATTCTCCTCAGCAGGGTCTATGAGATCTCCAACAACGAGCTTCTCAGTCTCTACCCTCCTCAACAATATCTAGGCCCAAGACTTGGTCAGATAGTGCATCGGAGGAATCCAGGATATCCTTCTTCTCTTTCCAAAGCGGGGTCCTCACCTACACAATTCCCCAAGCGGTCGAAATCCTCAAACAGAATATCCGCATTTTTCTTCAAGATGGATATGTTTTGAAATATCATAACATCTATCATCCATACATTTCTCATAAAGTCATAATTCATGCATATGTCATTCATATACACTGTCATGCATCATACTTTGCATAAAACTAACGAATATTCTATCAAAGTTTCTCTTGTTTTCTCCAAACAGTATGCCACTTCGACGCAAACAGTCCAGATTAAGCCCCAACCGACGGGAAAACTATCCGAAAGACCGCCTTGGTTGTCCTCCGACGACTGGTCCAGGATTAAGCCCCGAACCGACGGGAAAACTATCCGAAAGACCACCTTTCGTTATCCTCCGATAACAGGCAATGGATCAACAACCGATGCACAACAGGGAAGCTATCCACATTCTTGCCAACTACAATCTCCCTCAGAGTAATCAGCACGAAGATTTATTCGATTATCAAGAACTCAGAGTCTAGCGTACGACTCAGTTGCCTTGGATGGCATCTTAAGCCCATCTTCGACTACTTATCAACATTTCTTCACTTTCAGAATGCTGCATATATGGTTAAAAATCAATACAGACCAATAACTTCATTCAAAGTGAACACGAAGTCTAACATACGACTCACTCCCCAGCATCGACCTTTCTAGATGGCATCTTAAGCCCATTCCGTCAGCTCTCCTATTGACAACCTCGAGTCTAGCGTACGACTCGTTCCCCAGCAAAGTCTCCAACTTCTCCAAATGGCATCTGTAAGCCCATTCCCGCATCGTCAGCCAATAGCGAGTGCAAATTTTCAGGTGTACTCGAGTGTTCAATCATCTTCTACCTCCAGGTCACGAAAGACAAGCGTGTCAATCTAACCCTCCAGTACAAGACGATTGAACAGGGGCAGCTGTCATACCCCAAAATTTGCCCTCCATCTTCTCAAAAGATTTCATACATCTATGCTCAAGGATTCCTCAAGAGTTGATCAGACAAACTCTCTCCTAGACAATCAACCCAAACTAGGGTTTGGTATCTCTCAAGTCAAGATGAACTTCCAACATCTCCAATGGCCTTCATGCCTCCTCATATGCTTCAAAGATTCTTCATGTCAAGTTTCAAGCCTCACAAGTCAAGTTTCCTCGTGCAATTGCTCGATGGTTGAAAATCAATTGTATTGGACAAAAAGTCAATGTGGTCAACATACAGTCAAACTTCATAATTTTGGTCAACATCCTCATTTTGAAGTTACATTCATCATTTGATCAAGGGTTGATCATGATTCATCAAGAAAACTCAAGATTTGCTCAAAAGTCAAACTTTCTAAATTAGGGTTTCTAGGTGAAAAGTCAATGAACTTTGTTGATCATAACTTTCTCATACTTTCTCGAAATTTTCCACCAAAGCTCATTTTGAAGGAAATTCAATTCTCTACAACTTCATGTCTCACAAGAATGTCCAAAAAATGCTTCATTTGAGAGGTATAGCTCAAAACATTACAGGTCATTTTCAAAGTCAACAAAAAGTCAACTTTTTGTTTTGAAGATATATTGAGCATGGTAACTCCAATTGAGATGAAACCAAAGACATTGTCTAGAGGACTCTTAGAGATTTCCAAAAAGTCCAAGAACACTAAAAAATGTGGAAAATTGAGCAAGATACACTATTCAGAAGTTGGGCAATTTTGGACAATTGCACAAAAGGACATATTGGTCAAATTGCAAAATTTTCCAAATGGGCCTATAATCTTTTGATCCAAACTTGTTCATAACATTATTTTTGACCCATAAATGCTTGGCCATGGCAATTTTCTATTTTATTGATTTTATTTTGAATTTTAGAACATTTAATTCAAAATTAAATTATATAAAATATGAAAATCATATTTTTTTCCAAAAGGGCTGATTTTATATGTTCCTTGGAGTCCAAGATAGCCCAATATACTTGCCAAATTCGTGCTTGATCTTGCATTGAAGAAGAAATCAAATTTTTTCAAGAAAATTGATTTTATTTGAAAAATATTGAATGCTCCAAATCAAATCTTTTCCATTCCTTTTTTCCCTTCCAATCCTCTCTATAAATATCAAGCATCATAGCCAGCAAACCACACGAACCCTAACCTAAAAACAAACCCAAACTCTTGCAAAATTTTTCAAGAATTGTAGAAAATCGTGTTTTAATTTCCAGCAGGTTTCAGCCTCCAAACATCATTCCATCGTGCTCAGTGGGTAGGTTTGAGTAAGAATGCACCATTGCCTTTGATTAAATCGTCCAGAATCGCTGCATATACATACATACATATTCAACTTTTCTTGCTTTTTGCATTTGATTATTCTGCTTGTGTTAATTGTTTCTAATGCCTTTAATGTGTTCATGAGGTTCATTATGCATGATCTGGGCCATCGTTAGCCAGCTTGAACGTCAAAAACGCATGATGCCATGTTTAGGGTTCTTGAACTGCTGAGCTTCGAACCGGGTCTTACAGGCGTTTTCAATCGAAACTAACACTACCATTGGATTCGCCATGGCCGATTTAGGGGGGTAGGGTCCCCCTTTTCCATTTATCCGTCGTGTTTTTTCCGTTTCATTTTTCAGGTAGCCGGAGAAGACGACCGGAGCTAGGGCTCCGGCGTCGTTGACTCCGCTTGGACCGGCGAGGGATTGCGTGGCTCTATGGCGATCTCTGATTCGTTCATTAATCCAGCGAGGACCCCACCATGCTGATTGTGCTTTGACTTACCTAGACGGCGACACGTGTTGCTCTTCATCATACGTTTTCGTTCCATAACACAAAGAGCCACATGGCGTAGTGGTAAGAGCGTTCCCTGTTGCCAGATACCCTCAAGGGTCCCTTGTTCGATCCTCTCCAGCACCAGTTTTGTCATTCCTTTTCCAAACTTGCATATTTTCTATGTTTTCCTATTTTTAATATTTCCATCCTATTTTAATTATTTTCATGATTTTTGTTCTGCATTAAAAAATTACCAAAAACATTTATTCTTTTTGCATTTATTTCATAAAAATCTTTATTTAATTTAATAAATTTAAAAAAAACATATTTTTACATGCATATTTATTTTATTTTTATTTTAGCATTTAAATCATTATAAATTGCATTTTAATTATTAAATCTTTTCCGAAAAATCCCAAAAAATTATTTAAACTTATTTATCTTATTTCCAGCATATATTAATTTTCTCATATTAAAATTTGCTTTTTTCTAACATTTTTTCTCTTGTTCGATTCATATTGCATTTTCCGATTTCTTCCTTTTGTACAGGTTGCTCCGATTAGGACGTTTTCTTTTTATCATTCTATTTTTCCAATAATGTAATTGCATATGGGTTGTAATAGTTTAATCTAGGGTTTTATTTTCCGCAAGTTTAAATTATGTATCTGCCCCAAAGCCATGTAATAGCGTAGATTTACCTTTCCGCATTTTACATTCCGCATTTTACTTTCCGCACCCTTATCAATTGCTAGTAATTAGGCGTGTATGGCAAGATAATAATTGGACATAGCTCACACTAATCTTCAAGATAATATATTCTGAATTTGATACACTTCTATCACACACGCACCCCTTAGGGTAATTTTCTCTCGATGCCTTTCGATTTCAAATGGTCATGTCCCTCGAACGTAGAGGTATTCTAGCACCGTTGCCTTCAAACAAATCATCATAGTCCCTTCGATACAAAGATCATAAGACCCACGATGTCGCCTCCGAATACATGATCTTGACCCTCGATTGTCGCCTACGAAAAATGATGATAGTCCCTTCGAATGTGCTAGGATACTTCCTACAAGTTGCCTTCTATGACCATCCGATGTCCCTTCGATATCCCGCTTACATCCAACGAATGGAGATACCTACTAACTAATGGTATGGCTAGCGCTATTCTAAAGGAATGTAGAAGTACAACAAAACGACCAATTCTGAGTGGGTAAATAAGTCTTTTAGTTGCTCGCTCTATCAAATGCTTTTCACACCACACACTCTTTTTTCAAAGTTCAAAACTCTTTTCAAAACAAACACATTTCCGAACACTTTGTGTACACTCCTACATGAGTCATTACAAAGTCAAAGCGAAATGCCTTTTTTTCAAAACATCTTTGTCAAACACACAGAAAGCAATTTTAAAAAAGTGATCTAGAGCAACTAAGAGCCCGTAGATAACTACGGATGGAAAGGGGTGCTAATACCTTCCCTTTTCATAACCATTCTCCCGAACTCAGAATCTAACGAAGGTCTTTTTCTGTTACTTTTACCTTCCCTTAATTGGATAAAAATAAAAGTCGGTGGCGACTCTTGCTATCCGCACATTTGGATACAAAAATCCTACAAAGTCAGTTCACCGTATTACACATTGCAACACATGTTGAAAGCAGAGCTGATTACTTTGAGGGATCCTCCTCAACACGTCAACACTTCCTCTCCAAAATACAATCCTAATGCAAGGTGTGCATACCACTCCAACAGCCCAGGGAACGACACTGACAACTATTGGGCTTTGAAGAATAAGATTCAAGACATGATTGAAGCCAGGGAAATTGAGTTTGACCCTCCTGTCGAAACTCTGAATGTGATCAACGCACCAATGCCCGACCATGGTAAAAGTTCCAATGCTATTGACGAAGACTCCTATGTTTATGATGTGAGCAAGCTGACTATTCCTCTGATGACTGTTAAGAAAGATTTGTTGCAAGCTAGTGTATTTCCAGGATGCTCAGATGATTGTCGTTGGTGTGCATCTGAATCTGGCGGATGTGCTTGGTTGAAAAGGCACATTCAACGTATGATGGACAACCAAGAAGTGCTATTTCTGAAGCCTCCATCTGTGGAGAATCTGTGTGAAGACATTTCTAAGAATCTGAAGATCGAAGATGTAGACGAAGCCTTACCAAGAGTCTGGGAAACCTTGCGGCAGCCAAGTGGGAAGTTGGATTTCATGGTGAAGTATACCGCTCCCGAAAGCTACAAAATTCCTATTGAAGATGTCAAGGCAACCGGATGGGAAGACGATTTCCCAGAAGACTATGCTGATGTGAACATAATAAGGATCACCTATGCCGATCCTGCACCTAGAGTGGCACCTCTCACTCATCATTACCTCTCCCAGATCAATACCATATTCCTCTGACAAAGCTATACCTTGGAATTATGGAGCTGAAGTTTACTATCATGGCGTCAAGTAAGAACCTTTGACCATTGAAGACGTTGCAGTTGAAGCTACCAATCCTAACATAGACAACATCACCAGATCAAGCAAGGTAACCAGAACCGAAAGAGTATTTTCTCCAGACATCTCTCCACCAAAAGACACTGCGACTCCAGCTCGTATTCCAACTATCAAACCAATTCCCGAAGCTAGAAGGAAAGAACTAGTAATTCATCCTGCTCATACAGAAGTACCAAAGGAAGTTGCCGAGGGTACCTCCAAGCAAGAAATGGAGGAAATTTTGAAGATCATCAAGAAGAGCGACTACAATGTTGTGGAACAGTTGGGACAAACTCTGTCCAAGATATCCATGTTAGCTCTGTTATTATGCTCCGAGGCTCATGCTAAAGCCTTAGTGATGTTTCTGAAGAATGCTCACATACTGCAAGACACTACTGCTGGTCAATTTAAAGGTTGTATTGCTAGCCTGATCGTTAACAATGGCTTAAGCTTCTCCGATGTTGATTTGACTCCTGCTGGAAAGAAACACAACAAAGCCTTGCATGTCTTCATTGAATGTAAGAGCACTACATTGTCTCATGTATTGGTGGATACCAGTCCTATTTTAAATATCCTACCAAAGAGTGCTTTCGACAGACTTGATGTTGAAGGGATGGTCTTAAAGCCCAGCGACATAATTGTAAGAGCTTTTGATGGTTCTAAACGAACAGTACTTGGAGAGCTCATCCTGCCAGTTAAAGTCGGTTCCTAGACTTTTGACTCTACTTTCTTTGTCATGGACATCCGTCCAGCTTACTCTTGCCTACTTGGACGCCCTTGGATATAGGGGCAGGCGCTGTTACCTCTATCTTGCATCAGAAGCTGAAATACCTAGTGAAGGGGAAGACTGTTACAGTATGCGGTGAGGAAGAATACATGGTAAGCCATTTGCAGTCGTTCCGATACCTCAAAATGGAAGGTGAATTCATTGAAACTCCCTGTCAAGATTTCGAAGCAGTTCCAAGAGTCATGCCTGTTGACTCTCCTGTCACTCCTGAAGTTACTAGAGTTCCACCGAGAATGGCCTCACTGAAGGACGCCCAAGCTGCAATTGAAGAAGGAGGTCGTACTATTTGGGGTCAGCTCCCTGATCTTCCTTTCAAATCTGACAAGACTGGTTTAGGCTTCACCACCAAAGGTTAGAAGCTGATACGTCGTGAACGTGCCGGCAAACTTCCCTTCCACACCAGCAAGAATGGATTCAATGCTATAGAAGATGACGACAGTGACTTCGACATAAGCGACTGGATCTTCCCAACTCCAGACAACGGACTCAGTAATTGGAAGACTGAAGACGTCATACCAATCTCCTTTAGACAGGAGTAATTGCTTTTTGTTTTTTGTTATGCTTTTCATTCTTTATTTACGTTCAGACAATAAACTTAAAAGCGTAGTGTCTTGCCCGGAGCATCACGACTCGTTTGTGAGGGTTATTATTTGTCATTTGCATATTTTCATTCAATAAAATCATTGAACTTTTGCATTTAAATACTGTTTTCTTTCCTTTCTTTTACTTTACTACCCCTTCAAAAAGCTATGTGCTCTTACACACACCCACGTGATACATTGCAGATTCACTCTGAATCTCGTTGATAACAGCTTTGCTATTGTTAAATATGACTTCGATAATCCGATCTACCAAGCCGAAGACGAAGGTGAGGAAGATTGTGAAGTTCCAGGAGAACTTGTCAGATTACTACAGTAGGAAGAACGGGTTATACAGCCACACGAAGAGCCAGTTGAGGTCGTGAATCTATGTACTGACGAAGACAGAGAAGAAATCAAGATAGGAGCAGGTCTTGAGAATAGTGTCAAGGAAAGATTGGTCCAGATGCTGCGAGAATATATCGAGACTTTTGCTTGGTCATACGAGGACATGCCAGGTCTGGATATTGACATTTTGGTGCACCGGCTACCAATGAAGGAAGGATTTCTCCCTGTAAAGTAGAAGGTTCGTCGTATGCCCCCTGAGATGTCTGAGAAAATCAAAGCCGAAGTTATGAAACAATTCAACACCGGTTTTCTAGCCGTTACTTCTTATCCACAGTGGGTTACGAACGTGGTGCCCGTACCTATGAAAGATGGCAAAGTACGAATGTGTGTGGATTACAGAGATCTGAACAGAGCAAGTCCGAAAGACGATTTTCCACTTCCTCATATTGATGTTCTAGTCGACAACACCACTCAACATAAGGTCTTCTCATGGATGGTTTCTCCGGTTACAACCAGAACAAAATGGCTCCTGAAGACATGGAAAAGACTACTTTCATTACACAGTGGGGCATATTCTGCTACAAGGTCATGCCGTTCGGTCTGAAGAACGCTGGCGCCACATATCAACGTGCCACGGTGGCTTTGTTTCATGACATGATTCATCACGAGATAGAGGTCTACGTCAACGAAATGATAGCTCGATCACAAACTGAAGAAGAACATCTTGATCATTTGCGAAAGCTGTTTGATAGACTGAAGAAATACAGGCTAAGACTCAATCCCAACAAGTGCACCGTTGGAGTCAGATTCGGGAAACTCCTAGGATTCGTTGTCAGTGGTAAGGGTATTGAGGTTGACCCCACCAAGTTTAGAGCTATCCAAGAAATGCCAGCTCCCCGCACCGAGAAAGAAGTCAAAGGTTTCTTGGACGACTAAACTACATTGCCAAATTCATTGCACATCTGACTGCTACTTGTGAGACAATCTTCAAGTTACTGAAAAAAGATCAAGTAGTGGAATGGAACGACGATTGCCAAATAGCTTTTGACAAAATGAAGGAATATCTATAAAGGAAGACCTCTTATCATGTACTTAACAGTATTAGAGAACTCGATGGGGTGTGTGTTGGGGCAACATGACGAGTCTGGTCGAAAAGAGTATGAAATATACTACCTTAGCAAAAAGTTTACCGACTCTGAAACAAGATACTCACAACTTGAGAAAACTTGCAGCGCTTTGGCTTGGGCTGCTCACCGACTAAGACAGTATATGTTGACTCACACTACCTTGTTGATCTCCAAGATGGATCCGATAAAATACATATTCCAGAAACCTGCTCTCTCCGGAAGAATAGCAAGATGGCAAGTGATCTTGACCGAATATGACATCCAGTATACTACTCAGAAAGCAATCAAAGGAAGTGTAGTAGCCGATCATTTGGCTCCTCAAGCCGTAGATGACTATCAGTATATGCAGTTCGAGTTTCCAGACGAGGATGTTTTGTTAGTCACTGATTACGAAGAACTAGGACCAGACGAAGGACCTAAACCGGGATCCCGATGGACCATGGTCTTTCATGGAGCCTTAAACGCACTTGGCAATAGCATTGGCGCCATCATTACGTCTCCTACCGGCGGACACACGCCTTTCACTGCCAGATTATGTTTCAGTTGCACCAACAACATGGTCGAATACGAAGCGTGCATCATGGGTATCAAAGCTGCTATTGACTTAAGAATCAAATTCTTGCAAGTGTATGGAGACTCAGCTTTAGTGATTAGTCAGATTAGAGGCGATTGGGATACGAAGCATCCGAATCTCATCCCATATCGAGAGCATGTTCTAAATCTGATCCCTTACTTCGAAGAAATTACTTTCGATCATATTCCACGAGAAGGGAATCAGTTGGCAGACGCATTAGCTACTATGTCATCTATGTTCAAAGTCAGATGGGACAACGAAGCTCCCCAAATTATCATCGAAAAGTTTGACGAACCAGCATACTGTTATGAACTTGATACAGAAGAGAAACCCTTGTTCTACGAAGTGAAGAGGTATCTTGAGACTCAGGAATATCCCGCAGGGGCATCTGTCAATGACAAGAAATTCTTGAGAAGATTCGCATCCAAATTCTTTCTCAGCAACCACATCTTATACAAGCGCAATCACGACCTGTGCTTACTCCGATGTGTAGCCCAGAAAACAGCGGAACGGATCATGGAAGAATTACATGAAGGTGCTGGCAATTTTGATGCGTCTGATCTTCTTTTCCCAATCACTTCAATGGTCATGATGGAGTGTTATTTATTAAAGGAAAAAGATAAATAGATAATAATAATAATAATAATAATAATAATAATAATATTAATAATAAAACAAAATGAAATCAGAAAGAAAACCAGGTGGTGACACTTGTCACCACCAACCCAAACACTAACCCTTAGTTAAAAATAAATAAAACACTAATTAACAAAAAAATAACATTAATCAGAAACAAAAAAATCTCTCTCTCTATGAACGCTCCTCTGCCTCTCTCTCAAAGAAAAACCCTCGCCGAAAATCTTTGTGCTCTCTCATGCTCCATGAGATTCTCTCGCCGAAATCTTCACCATGCACATCGTCACCGACCTATGTTCTGTCTTCGGTTTTATTGATCGGAAATATGTTTTTTTTCTTGCGATCTCTGACCTTTAGTTGTCAACGATCTGGCCTCTTTTCCGAAACTCTCTTGCTGGCACTCTGTGACTCTACGTCGGAACTCGCCGTGACATGTTTCTGGCTCATGATTTGGTTTCTGGATTTTGCAGGTGGGGTTGGTTTCGGCTGGGATTTGAAAGAGGGGTTTCGAAACCCTAAGCGTTGGATTCAGACTCTTATGTCAACTTCGGGTGAGATTGTTCCCTTTATCAGCTTCTTTTCCTCTTTCGATTTCTCGAACTCAGAACTTTTGATTTCTGAAACAAAGTTTCTGAAGGATTTGTTCGTTAGGAAAATGATGATTACATGTTAGGGTTTCTTTATGTTTTATGGGTTGTTGCTTGGTTTGGGACTTCTGTTGGTAAAAAAAATTTGTTGGTTTTCTGGTATCGTGATTTGTTTTTTTTGGAACAAAGGTTGGTTTTGGCTTATGGTATTTGTATCCTAGTTTTGTGATTTTGGAACCAAGGCTGGCTTGGATCCGTTTTGCTTCTGTTATGGTGATGGTTTTGGTTTGGCTATCTTGGTTTTGTGTTTTATGCTCCTTTATGCCTTGGTAGAACTATGTTTGAACTGTGTTGGAACTAGTATTTGCTTTTTTCTGAGGCTGCCTGTGCTGTTCTGCTTGTGTTGCCTGTTTTTGCTGCTTTTGACCATGAACCTGCTGCTGCTTTTCCAATTGGCTTTACTGTCTTGACATTTTTGGCTTGTCTGCTGGCTCTGCTCCTGCTGTACTGATATCTGAATCTGATTTGGTTTTGTCTGCTGCTGGCTCATTGTCTCTTCTGCCCTGTTGCTTTTCTCACCTCCTCTGTGAACCAAACTGTTTTGTTTGTGATTTGCAGTAGAGGTATGGCCAATGATTAAAAATTTAGATTTTGTATGATGCTGGTGAATGATTACAAACCTGATTCCTTGAACTTAACCCTAATGATGAGATTCTAAGAGAATTCGTACAAAACTTGCGTATTTAGATGCTGCCAATTACTTTGCTAACCATTCTTTTCTTTATTTTTCATGTGTGAATTTCATTGGTGATGAGGCATTTGAGAAGGCGAACCGGGCAGCAACTTGAGCAAAGCTTGGAGAAAGATTCATAGAGAAAAACGATGGGAAAACTTCCTCTTTAGAATTCATGAGTTTAGGCTTAGGAACATGTTTTTTGTTGTAATCTTAGGGCTAGGAATTTGTTCAACGTACGAGAGTCTTTCGAATTAGAACTTCTAATTCAAATATTTCTTGTCATGGTTTTTTTTTGTAGAAACAAGTTAAACCTTGAATGAAATATAATCAGTGAATTGCAACTCTTAATCTCTACTCTTGTATTGAGATAATTCAAGATTTGAAGTTCCGAATAACTTTGTGATTTGGAAATAAAAGAAAAGATTCTGGCTCTTGTGTATTTTTGGAACACTTTATCTTGTCATGACTTAAAAATATCGATGGGCAAAACCTCTTCAAATTTGCAATCTAACATTCCAAGCACTCTTCTTGATTTTGTAATCTGATGAATGTTGAATTTGTAAAATTCTATCATTACTTGTAATGACTTGAATTATTGTTTGGAATTTTAATAGAACTTGAATCAATACTTGCAAATGTCACAATTTGTATAACCCATAGGAATTGATGTAACATTGAAGTAACTTGAAACAAAATATTCAAATTCAAGCTTTGTATTAACACATTTCTTTTGCAAACAAACTTGATAGAACTTGTAACATTGTATATCTTGATCTTTGTAAATGAAAGGATCGCTTGAAGTTTGGATGGACTTGTATCAATTAAGATCTTGAAATATAACAACTCATATTCTCCTTGTGTCTTGAAATTTTGACATAGAACTTAGACGTACAAAGATGTAGTGTATTGAATTTGGCATAGAACTTGAAAGAAATCCAAAATGAAGTATTTAAAATGGAATAAATGGTAACACCATAAACTCTGAATTCTAAGAAATTCACCGCACTGAATCTTGGCATTATTCACTCTTGAATTATCAGACTTTGAAAATGGTAAATTCTGATCAACACAAATTAAATTCCTCTACTTTACGAAGTCGCGAATGAACTTAGCTTTTCCCTTGTACACTACTTGAATGTACCTTGAACCAATATTTGAATTAATTTTGGTCGAAACAAGAAATTAAGCATGAGGGAATGTTCCAAACCTTGCTTGCATTAACTCGTGTAACCATAAACATATAAGCTTTTGAACCAATCTAAAACATAATGCACCAAATAATCAGCCACAAATCCAAATTCTAACCGTTCTTAAATTCAAACTTTAATCTTCAAATCCGAACAAAAACATCAGATGAATGAAGTAAACCAGAACGTCATGGACGTAGTTCCAATCTTTGTACTAAAGCTTATCTCAAACATGGGGAACTTCAATCATATACCAAATCAAAAGGCGAGCTAACTTAGAACCAAGAATCATCAAGAAATCTGCATTTTTGAACTCAAGCCCTTGCAAGGAAATCCAAGAAAATTTATGATAAGGAGGGTAAATTTTGGGGAGCGACAGATTCCAAATCAAATATTTTTCCATTGATTGGCGTGATATTTCTTCACAATTCTTGACCTAATTCACTCTATTATATAGACACACGGATTCCAAATGCCACAAAAACGAATTTTTTGCCTACAAGAACTCTAAAAAAGCTTCCAAAAACCGTGTTATACAAGGAAGTAGCAGCCAAGAATTTGCATCGATTCAAGCCAAACAAAGGTTGCCAATCAATCCCTTGGTGTTTTCTGAAGCTAACCCGATCATTACCAAGCATCCAGACCTCCAAAATCACAAGAACACGATCACGGTTTGCACTTTCTTTTTTCAAAATCGATTCTCAAGTTTTTCGCATATTTAACATGTTTTGATTACATATATGTGTTTCTAATGAGGTTTCTAAGCTTTCTGCATAGTTTGATTTAAGTTTCAGCCCGGGTATGAGAACTTGCCATTGTTAGGGTTTGGGAGCTCGAATTAGGGCTTTGCAAATTAGGAAAAATTGGACGAAACCAACGACTCCATCATATTCAGGGGATCAAATCGAGTTGATCCATGTCTCCATAACAAATTGATGTTGCATATTACTAGATTTTGATTTTTGCAGAGGTTTAGCTATAGGAATAATCCGTAGGTAAAAGCTATAGCAACGCAAGACAACCGTGGGTATAGACGTGGAAATTCAAATGGGGAAGAAGACCCATGCACACGATTTTGATTTATTTAATTTCTAGAAAATTATTTCGCTTATGTTGATTTTGTTTCATTAAATTAACACCATCAGCAGGTTGGCACAGTGGTAAAGCAGCGCGCGTTTGACCAGGAGGACCTGGGTTCGAACCTTGGCTCCTCACATATATTTTTTATCACTTGCAAACTAACCATATTTTCTCTTATTTTTCATATTTTCTTATTTCATTTAATTTCTTTTCAAATATTTTTCTAACACATTAAAAAATCACAAAAAATATTTTCTTTTTGCATTTAGGTCAGAAAAATGCTTATTTAATTTTTAACATAAAAAAAAATAATATTTTTCATTCATGTTTTAATTAATTGTAAATTAATCGAAAAATTAACTTTTAATTGTTTTTTCTATACTAAAATTAATCCAAAAAATTCCCAAAAAAATATTTTCTCATCTAGTTAGGTTTGCTAACCCTAAAACTTTTTCCTAACTCAAAAATCTTTTTTCACTAACATTATTGTCTCTTATTTTGCAATTCGATTATTTTTCCGATTATTGTAACTGCTTCCAAGTTGTAATAGTTAGGACTATTTTCTCGCATTTTCTTTTTCAATATTATGTAACTGCTCATGGGATGTAATAGTTTAATTAGGTTTTACTTTCTGCACTCCTCAATTATGTATTTGCCCCAAAGCCATGTAATAACTTAGGATTTACTTTCCGCACTTTACATTTCCGCAATTTTACTTTTCGCACTTATAAACTGCTAGTAACTAGGCGTGTATGGCAACATAAAATCAACATAGCTAACTCTAACCACAAGATAAATTATCTGAATTTAGCACACTCTCTTCACACATGCACCCCCTAGGGTATTCTCTCTCGTTGCCTTTCGAATAAATGGTCAAGTTCCTCGAACGTAGGGTATCTTAGCACGGTTGCCTACAAAATATCATCATAGTCCCTTCGAAAAAGATCATATTCCCTCGATGACCCTCGATGTCGCCTACGAATACATGATCTAGTCCCTTGATTGTTGCCTACGAAAATTGATGATCGTCCCTACAAATGTGTTAGGAAACTCCTACAAGTTACCTTCTATGAACATCTGATGTCCCTTCGAATGTCCCTTTACATCCAACGAATAGGGTTACCTACCAACTAATGGTATGGATAGTGCTATTCTAAAGGAAAGTAAAATAACACGGAAACGACCATTCTGAGTAGGTAATAGACTCTTAATTGCTTGCTCTATCAAAACATCTTTTTACACCTCACACTTTTACAAAGTTAAAACACTTTTCCAAAACGAAACATTTCCGAACACTTCGTATACATTCGAGCGTGATCATTACGAAGTCAAAGCGAAATGACTTTTTTTCAAAATATTTTCAAACACACACATAAAAAAGCAAGTCATAAAGTGAGCTAAAGCAATTAAGAGCCCGTAGATAACTACGGATGAAAAGGGTGCTAACACCTTCCCTTTTCATAATCACCTCCCTTACCCAGAATCTAACGAAGGTCTTTTCCTGTTCTTTTCACCTTCCCTTAATTGGATAAAAGAAAAGTCGATGGCGACTCTTACTATCCGCAACATTTGCGATCAAACGCAAAACAAAACAAGTCAATTCTCCCACCGTGTTACACCGAGTCAATAAACACGAGAGTGTGAGATAAATGCTTTCAACTTAATATTTTCTACTGAGAAGTATTTCACTATTTAGAATGTGCCGACGATTTATCGAATCCCCGAAGTTAGATGAATTACATACTGGTGTCTATTTATTGAATAATTTTATTAAATTAAAGTTTATTTCCTATTTACCCCCAAATCAAAGATTAATCATCAGCCTTAGATTAAAATAATAACATTAGATAACATTATTTTGATTATCAGTCCTCGTGGGTTTGATATATTTTAAAACTATGTGATTCGACTGTGCACTTGTAGTCACGATTCTAATAGACATACTAAGTTGCGATCAAGAGCATGGAATAATTGAAAATTAAAAGTAATTAAATTGAACTCAATATACTAATAATTTATGGTTTCAAAATGAAATTATGGTATCATATATGAGATGTCGAAGGTGATGTCACGACACTAATATTTGTTATATGAACAACTAACAGTGCAGAATTTTAAAAGCAGAAAACTAAATAACACCGTGAATTATTTACCTAGTTTGGTGCTAGACACCTATGCTTAGAGGCTACCAAGCCATGGATGAAGTCCACTATTAGTAGTATTAATTCATAGTTAAACTTCCCCATTTACACCCCTCACTTAATCACTATCCAATGTCCTTTCTACCTAAGAACCTATCCTAGTTATGAGAACCTCTACTCACTCCCCACAATCACTCACGGTGACAATTAACAAAGACAAATATTGAAGACACTCTTCAAAAACACATAATCATCCTTCTACATGATGATTGACAAATTACAACTCTACTAACTTCCTACTTGAAATTCCTGGCAGCAGATACGTGATGTCACAGAGAATGTTATGACACAGTATCTGACACTCCGTTAACAATTCACACAGTAAATTCAAAAAACAGTAAAGAACACAATAAATTGTTTACCCAGTTCAGTGTGTAACTACACCTACATCTGGGGGCTACCAAGCCAGGGAGGAAATTCACTATTAGTAGAATTAATTCAGGAATAAACCAACCAGTTTATCTCCTTCACTTAAGACCTACCCAATGCAACTTCAATCTAAGTCCTACTTAGACCTGAGTTCCTACTCACTCCCCCTCAATCACAGCAGTGATATCAACCTATTGATTAATTGAATTGTGAAGACACTCTTCAATAAACAAACTTGATTTTGCTTCAAAGCTTTAATCAAGAGACACAACACTCGTGCTTCAAAGCTTTGAGTGATAAACAACCCTTACAACCAAATCCTAGTCCAAGGCACTTATCAATTGATAATTGCTTGGCTCACAAGAGTTACTAGAATTACACAATACAACCTGCTAAAATCTTCAATACAGTTCAAGAGGCGCAGCAGTAGAGTAAGGGTTCTATTCCTATTATAGAAGCAGTCCTGAATCTTCAGTTTTGGGCTTCCATAATAATATCTAGGGTTCACTTAATTAATCGTAAAAGCTTGGTCTTTTCAACAACCAATTTAGGTTTAACTAAGATTAACCTAACATCCACGTGAGCATGCAATCTAATAACAGAAAAACATAATAAAGCAGCTCGACAAACTTCCTGAAAAATCTCAGGAAAACAGATTTTGCAGAACAGAATGTCACAGAAGATGTCATGACATTCGTTATGACATCAATCAAACTTCTGCAGAATTTCCAGCACAGTACTTGCTTCCAGATCTGAGCTGTACTTAACCATACTTGTCAAGTAGGATTTATCTTCAACCTCTGAATGTCATGACATTTTATCAAGACATTGCTATAGTCTAGTTTTACCAAAAAGTAATGCCAACTTAAAACACTAACAAACTCCCCCTTTGGCACATTTTTGGCTAAAACAACTTAAGTCATCAGAGTACCTATGTAGCAGAAGAAAAAAAGACTAGTTCTAAGCTATCCTAAGCTTAAAAAACCAGAACCTAGAGAAGATAAATTCTACCCATGATTTTTCATAAAATTTCCCAATTGCCCATATATAAATCTCCATACAGTTTCCCCAATTGTCACACATATACTTCTCCCCCTTTTTAGCCTCAAAAGGGCCAAAGGAACCAGTACAAATACCCCAACATTCATCATATAATAGAGAAAGTACCATCATAATTAAGTTTACAACTCTGTCGAATTTAATACAATCAACAAAAACAAAATATGGAAAATGCAGAACAAGATTTGAATAACAAGGCAATAAAACAACAAATGACAAGCTTCCATCTCAAGTGCTCTCTTCTCCAAAAGAAACACTATGAAAGGAAGCATCTTCTGAACTTCTTTCAGCTCCAGCCATCTGAACATCATCATTGTCAGCATTACCATCTAACCCTTCATCCTCAACCTCTGTGTCCTGCTTTAGTTGAGAGATCAGTTCTTCAAGGCTTTGCTTCCTTGCTTCAAGCTCTTTGCAGGTTGCTTTCAGCACAGCTAAGACTGTTGCCTTTTGAGTAGTTGCCTTGACCTTGGATGTCTCACCAAATGTCATGACAATGTCTGGGACATGTCTTCCTTGAAACAGCTTGTAGTGAAATCCAAGAGCCTGGGGCTCTTTTGCAGACTGCATCTCTGTCAACTAGAATATCAGGAAATTGATCAATGATAATTCCACACAGTAGGGAGGGAAAGGCTATTGGTCCTTTGATTGCATAGCTTTCAACATGCTTGAGGGTCTGTTCAAATATGTAGGTTCCATAGTCAAATTTAGCCTGAGTGCGTACTGCATATATGAATCTTCCCAGTCCAATAGAAATGGTTGACTTGTGATTGGTTGGGACCCAGTTAGCAACACCTATTTTATGCAGGATGGCAAATTTGACACTCAACTTACTGGCTGTGAGTTTTCCCTTCAGAGGCCATTGTTTCACTTGTTTGGCAGTGATTGTTTGACAGATCTTGTTATCAGTTTCCTCAAGGTCGGGCTGAGCATCATCTGATCTCCCCAGAAATCTGTTGACCACACTTGGAGAGAACCTTACTTTTCTCCCCCTCACATACACAGTCCTATAGTCAGCAGACCGACCTCCCATCACCACAACCACTTGACAAATTTACTATAAACTCTTTGACCAAAACATCATAACAGTTTGAGAAACTCACAACTGTCTTCAGTAAACCAGCCTCCTTAATCAAATCAACAATCTCCTTGCACTCAAGTGCACTCTTATTCAGCTCCCTTTCTAGAGCTATCCTCTTCAAGCACACATACTTCCATCTCCCAGCATTCTCAGGATGATGGAATGAGATGTTGTCAATAGCCACTTCAGGCACCTTGGGCAGTTTCCCCAAGAGTTGGCTTCTTCCTTGGAGGAATGTCTGTGACATTCTCCTCAACATCAAAGTCAGAATCTTGATCAGACTCAGAAGGTTCAGGTACCTTCCTCTTCTTTACAATAGGTGTTCTCTTTGGTCTAGAGCCACCACCAACAGTTTTTACCCTACTCTTCTTTGTAGAGGATCCAGCTTTGGAGTTCTTCTCAGCTTTATACACATCTTCAACACCCTTTTCTTTAACAGGACTCTGTGAGGCAACCTGTTTTCCCTTCCTTCTCATTATCCTCTTTGCAATGCTTGGGTTGACATTGGCAATGAGGTCATTGTCTGAGAATACTTCATCCAAATCAATGACAGGTGGTTCAGATAAATCCTCAGAATCTTGAACTGGAGACTTTTCAAGATCATCACCAATTGGTTTCTCTGGAGTCTCTTCTAAGATACTATCAGAGATATAGTCAGCAGGTTTCACAGGTGATTTAACAGAGGTACATTTTTCTGGGAATTCCTCAAGAATACCATCAGAAGTCTCATCTTCATTAACAGCAGGGGGTTTAATAATAATATCATCTTTACACACTTCAGGGACTGGAACAGAGGGATTAACATCATTCTTGACAGGAGAATCAACAGGAGTTTCAGTATCAGGATCCATAGGGGTTTTCTTGACATGATCATCAGATGTCTTGACATTCTCAATGACATCTGGATCAGCTGCTAAACTAGGGCTAGCAGACTTTTGGTTTAGAGGGACGACAGAAACCCCAGGTACAGATTGGTTTTCGTTTAGGATCCTGGTGACTATCCTAGCAATGGCTTCATGCACAGACCTAGACCCCTCTCTGTTTTCTATTTCTGGGGGTACTGAAGAAGATGGTTCAGAGGTCTTACTAGAGGGTGAAGCTAGTGACCTTCGTGCATTCCTTGTGTGCAGTTTCTTGGCTTTCTTAGGGTCAGTTGCCATTGTACGCTGAGGAGTGACCTTCACAGGTTCAACATGCATGGCTTCAGCGCTTGCCCTAATCTCAACCATGGTAGGAGATGAACAGCCAGAATCTTGGGATGATGAAGAGGATGAAGACATATTTTGCTGAGATATTTTGAGGGAATGAGAACGAGAATGATAGAGAGTTTGAGAGTATCTTTTGGATGAAGAGAATATGATACTTTCAAATGAAGAAACTATTATACGAAGGAGTCTCTTCCTATTCTTGAATCTTTTAAAAATAAGAGGAAAATAATTAAATGACCCACTTATAATTGATTGAAATAAAAGGTCTCTTCCATTCCTTGTTGTAAGCAATTTTAATTGCCACAATTCCTCATATTGACAAATACCCAGTTTGCTCCTTAAATTCTCAAATTGACTAGCATCAAGAGCTTTAGTAAAAATGTCAGTCGGTTGAAGTTCAGTGGCTACATGTTCCAATTTAATCACCTTCTCTTCCACAAGGTCTCTGATGAAGTGATGTCTAATGTCAATGTGCTTAGTCTACTGTGTTGTATAGGATTCTTTGAAAATAATAGCACTCGGTTGTCACGTACAATGTCATGACATCCGTGTGACATTATACTCGATCGACATCTGCTTCATCCAGACCATTTGAGAACAATGCTACCGGTGCTATGTATTGACTTGGTGGACAAGGACACAGTTTTGCTTCTTGAACCAAGAAACAAGATTGTTCCCAAGAACAAACATCCTCCGAAGTGCTTTTCTATCATCACTACCAACCCAATCAACATCACAATAGCAGACGAATTGGTTCACATCCATGAGAATACGTATACCATAATTGCAAGTTCCTCACATACTCGAATTCTCTTTACCTGATTGATGTGACTTACTTTAGGTTCAGCTTGGTATCTTGCACACACCCCAACAGCAAAAGCAATGTCAGGTCGGCTGGCTGTTAAGTATAGCAAGCTTCCTATCATGCTTCTATACAAGCTTTGATCAACATTTTCTCCACTTGTGTCCTTGGACAACTTCAAATGTGTAGGAGCAGGAGTCCTTTTATGGCTGGCATTCTCCATTCCAAACTTCTTGACAATATTCCTTGCATATTTGCTCTGTGAAAGGAATGTTGAGTCTTCCATCTGTGTGACTTGCAGTCCAAGAAAGTAAGTCAACTCTCCCATGAGGCTCATTTCAAACTCAGCTTGCATTTGGTTGGCAAAATGTCTCACCATTGTGTCTGACATTCCTCCAAATACTATGTCATCAACATAAATTTGAGACACCATTATCTTTCCTCCTTCATTCTTGACAAAGAGAGTTTTATCCAAGGAATATCCTTTGTCAGTAAGGAACTTGGTCAGCCTTTCATACCAGGCCCTAGGAGCTTGCTTCAGCACTTTAGAAGTGGTCAGATGTCTAGACATTGAGTGTGACATTCTGGTTTGCTTTCCAACTTGACACTCACCACAAACTCTCCCTTCATCAATATGAAGTCTTGGTATCCCTCTGACAGCCTCCATGGAAATGATCTTTTTCATTCCTCTGAGATGTAAATGACCAAGTTTTTGGTGCCATAATTTTACCTCCTTTTCATCGTTGTCTGTAGAGCACACAGAAGACAAGTTGGTGTTCTCAGATTCCCACATGTAGCAGTTGTCCTTTGATATGACTCCTCTCATAACCACTTCTTGTTTATCATTGATTACAAGGCATTCAGACCTAGTGAAGTTGACTTTGAATCCCATATCACATAGCTGACTTATGCTTATGAGATTAGCAGTCAAACCTTTTACCAGCAACACTCCATTTAGGTTTGGAACACCAGAACAGTCCAAGTTTCCAACACCTTTGATTTCTCCTTTAGCTCCATCCCCAAAAGTAACAAAACTGGTAGAGTGAGGTTTGACATTATTCAGAAGATTTTTGATTCCAGTCATATGCTTAGAACACCCACTGTCAAAGTACCACTCTTCCTTGGCAGACACTCTAAGGGAAGTATGAGCTATCAGAGCTGCAGTTTTCTTCTTCCAATGATGAGTGTAGGATACTTTGTTGACCTTAGGCTTGACATAAGGAACTTGATTAGGATATCCATGTAGTCTAAAGCAAAAAGGCTTTATGTGACCAAACCTCCCACAATAATGACATCTCCATCTTTGAAACTTTTTCTTCATGTTTCTTTGATCTTGATGTTGTACCCAATGTTGTGACATCTGCTTAGACATTGGCTTATTAGGTTTGTTCTTCCTTTTGTTATCAGCAAATTTCTTTGCTTCCACATATCCTGAGCCAGACCTATTTCCTGTCTTGTGGTGTGACATCTTCTTTGACATTGACTTGCCAGGTCTGTTCTTCTTCTTGTCACCAGGTTTCTTTGCGACTTCATATCGGACCATGCTTATTTCCTGCATTCTGTCCAAGCTGAAGAATTTCTTCCAACTTATCAGTACCAGATGTCAACATTTTGACTGACTTAGACATCTGATCAAGTTTGGAATTTAACACTATAATTTCATTGTTGAGGTGACTTATAGTAGCTGTGTTTTCCTTCTTCTCAGTCTCCAATTTTGCATTCTCAGCCTCCAACTTCTCAATCATCTTTTTCTGTTTCTCATTTTGCTGACATCACCACTTTTTATACACAGCTTCTTGTAGGTTTCAGCAAGCTCTTCAAATGTCACTTCCTCATCACTAGAATCCATATCAGAATTGCACACTCCAGAGAGAGCAGTGACAAGTTTGGCTGCTTCTTCCTCAGATTCACTTCCTGAGTCACCATCAGACCAAGTGACAACCATCCCTTTCTGTTGTTTCTTCAGAAAGGTAGGGCATTCAGCTCTAATATGCCTATATCCTTCATAACCATGACATTGTATTTCTCTGCTTTGACTTCCTTTTTCTTCTGACTTGGATCTTCTGCTGGAGTCATAAGATCTGCTAATGTCAGATGAAATGTTCTTGACATTGGACCTTGACTTTAGATTAATTCTCTTGATGAGTTTGTTGAACTGCCTTCCAAGCATAGCTATAACTTCAGATATCTTCTCTTTATCATCCTCCTTGCATCCCCTCTTCAGTATTGCATACAAGGGCTATGCTCTTGTTCTTCCTGTCAACAGTTTCACTTATTCCCATCTCAAAAGTCTGGAGAGATCCAACAAGTTCTTCCACCTTCAAGGTGTTGATGTCCTGAGCTTCCTCTATAGCAGTCACTTTCATTGCAAACCTT
This sequence comes from Vicia sativa, assembly GCA_021764765.1. Classification (NCBI taxonomy): domain Eukaryota; kingdom Viridiplantae; phylum Streptophyta; class Magnoliopsida; order Fabales; family Fabaceae; genus Vicia; species Vicia sativa. Next base: position 125,758,853 of record CM038793.1, on the reverse strand, counting down.
TTAGGCAATGATCTGAGAATCTTTCTCACCAGCTTTTCTTCTAACATCTTTTCTCCCAGTGCTCCTGAGGTGTTGGCAATCTCCAAGATATTCATGTGAAACTCATGAATGGTCTCATCTTCCTTCATCTTCAATTTCTCAAATTTGGTAGTGAGCATCTGAAGTCTTGACATCTTCACCTTGGATGTCCCCTCATGAGTAGTTTTTAGAGTGTCCCAAACATCCTTGGCAAGCTCACATTGATGTACTAGTCTGAAGATATTTCTGTCAATTCCATTGAATAAAGCATTCAATGCTTTAGAGTTCCCCAGTGCTAGCTCCTCTTCTTCTTTGCTCCATTCTTCCTCAGGCTTCAAGACAGAAGTCCCATATTTTTCAAGCTTGGTGGGATGTTTCCATCCTTTGTCAGCAGCTCTCCAAGCTTTAATATCCAGTGACCTCAAAAAGGCAACCATACGAGGTTTCCAGTAATCATAATTAGATCCATCCAGTATAGGTGGTCTACCTCCAAATCCTCCTTCCTTATCCATTACGCCAGAAACTATTAACCCTAGATCTAACCTAGAAATAACAGGCAGGGTGCCTGCTCTGATGCCAATTGAAATTCCTGGCAGCAGATACGTGATGTCATAGAGAATGTTATGACACAGTATCTGACACTCCGTTAATAATTCACATAGTAAATTCAAACAACAGTAAAGAACACAATAAATTGTTTACCCAGTTCAGTGTGTAACTACACCTACATCTGGGGGCTACCAAGCCAGGGAGGAAATTCACTATTAGTAGAATTAATTCAGGAATAAACCAACCAGTTTATCTCCTTCACTTAAGACCTACCCAATGCAACTTCAATCTAAGTCCTACTTAGACCTGAGTTCCTACTCACTCCCCCTCAATCACAGCAGTGATATCAACCTATTGATTAATTGAATTGTGAAGACACTCTTCAATAAACAAACTTGATTTTGCTTCAAAGCTTTAATCAAGAGACACAACACTCGTGCTTCAAAGCTTTGAGTGATAAACAACCCTTACAACCAAATCCTAGTCCAAGGCACTTATCAATTGATAATTGCTTGGCTCACAAGAGTTACTAGAATTACACAATACAACCTGCTAAAATCTTCAATACAGTTCAAGAGGCGCAGCAGTAGAGTAAGGGTTCTATTCCTATTATAGAAGCAGTCCTGAATCTTCAGTTTTGGGCTTCCATAATAATATCTAGGGTTCACTTAATTAATCGTAAAAGCTTGGTCTTTTCAACAACCAATTTAGGTTTAACTAAGATTAACCTAACATCCACGTGAGCATGCAATCTAATAACAGAAAAACATAATAAAGCAGCTCGACAAACTTCCTGAAAAATCTCAGGAAAACAGATTTTGCAGAACAGAATGTCACAGAAGATGTCATGACATTCGTTATGACATCAATCAAACTTCTGCAGAATTTCCAGCACAGTACTTGCTTCCAGATCTGAGCTGTACTTAACCATACTTGTCAAGTAGGATTTATCTTCAACCTCTGAATGTCATGACATTTTATCAAGACATTGCTATAGTCTAGTTTTACCAAAAAGTAATGCCAACTTAACACACTAACACTACTCAAGTATCAAATAATACTAGAGAGACTCACAATGAACGACCAATAAAACTAACAACCAATAATTAATAATGCTACGTTTAAGTTCTTATGCAATGGCCAACTCTGAAAAATAAGGTTAGCAGTCTATCTATAGAATACCAGCAGCTAGGGTTCCTAATCTTTCTCCATGAAAGTCGGACAAAATCTCTCTTATTATATTCGAAACATACAATTTAAAACAAACTGACTCCTAAAATATTTGAACTTAAAAATCAGTTCAGTTCGGTTTCACATGTCAAGACATCTGCTGTGACATCTTCATAAAACTATTGTTTCAATATAATTCATGGCATTTTTCTGAGCAGATGTTTTACCAAAATTGCTGCCAATTATCAACACTTACAAACTCCCAAATTTTGGCTAAAACATCACTTTGGGTACAAGCCATACAATTAAAAGCAGCATCACAATCAACATTAACAGTTAAGCACATATAGCAAAGAAGCACAGTAAAACCAGCATCACAGATTATCAGAGATACAACGGAAAAAAATAGGTGTTCAAACATCAGTTAGCACATTCAGAAATGCAACATTTATTGTCATTTGCTCCCCCTGCATACAACATCAGTATTCACAAATGCACAAACAATTTCCTTTTCTCCCCCTTCACACAACATCAATAACATTTGGAAGCACAAACAATTAACACACAGATAGTAGCTGCTCCCCCTCAACATCATCATCTCTTCATTGGTTGCACAACATCACACATTCAGGCTCATCACAATTACACAATTATTATGTCCCTTTTTATCCATAATATGTCAAAGCCACAATTAAGTTATAGATGATAAAAAAATTAAATTCTAGATTCAATTACCATTCACTGTTACCTAGAGTTAATTGTTAGGGATATTACATACCAAAATAAGTTTCATGCACTTAAGTGTCAAAATTACAATATAGATAATAAAAATTCAACATTGGAGCTATTGGAAACACACTTGACAATTCTTCAAGCACAATCAGTTTTCTGCAGAATTTGCAGACCAACCACTTCCTTCACTTCCTGATCCATCTTTAGAGGAGCTTTGGATTTCACTTTCAGAGCTGCATTCTTCTTTCTGTACTTCCTGAGCAGCACTTGCAACATCATTCCTCTTAAGAGCTTGCATGGTTTCTTCAAATTTCAGTTTTCTTGCTGAGCTATATGTATAACCTCATCTAGTTCTTTGCAGACTTCTATCAGTTTAATAATCAAATCACCTTTACTTGTGGTCTTAGTTGCAGCAGCTTCAAATGTTTAAACAATGTCTGGGACATGTTCCCCTGCAAGCAGTTTTTGGTGAATTGACAATGGGTTGCTCTTTTGCTGCTGGTATCAAGGTTGATTAGGACTCCAAGATGTTGTTGAAGACCGATACAACATATTAGTATGAGAAAAGAAATTGGCAGTTTTGTAGCACAGGTATCAACATGCTTGATTGTTTGATCAAAGATGTAAGTACCATACTCAAATGCCTTTTTCATGCCAAAAGCATAAATGAATCTTCCCAGTCCCACTGAAATTGTTAATGTGTGGTTTGTGGGCACCCAGTTGGCAGCTCCAATTCTATGCAAGATTTCATACTTAACACTCAACTCTCCAGCAGACAGTTTCCCTTTGATAGGCCAAATACTTACTTTGTTAGTAGCGATGGTCTTGTAGACCTGATTGTCAGTCGCTTCCAGATCAGTTTCCTTATTCTCATTTATTCCTAAGTATTTGTTGATAATGGTAGGTGAGAATTCAACATACTTTCCTCTAACAAAGACTTTCTAAAATTCCTTGCTTCTTTTGTCAGCACAATCCTCGAGGATGTTAACAATGAATTTCTTGACCAGAATCTCATAACATTTGGGAATCGTGGTCATAGTCTTTATCAACCCAGCATTAATGATTAATTTGATGATTTCCTTGTATGCTAAGGCATCTTTTCCCAGTTCTCTTTCCAAGGCTATTCTCCTCTGATAGATATACTTCCATCTTGAAACAAAGTTGATAGAGTGAAAAGATATGTTGTCTGTTGGAGCATCAGGTACATCATCAGTGGACCTCTGAATTATGCACTTCTTCATAGGTGTGATATCTGAGACATCATCCTGAACATCATAGTATGAGTCGGAATTAGACAAGATTTTCATCTTGCTTGAAGATGGAACAACTTTGCTCCATGCCTTTGGTGGTCCATACAAAACCTTTTTCCTAACAGTTTTGGATGGAGTGCTTGAAATAGCTACCTTTCCCTTTCTTGTCTTCAACCTTTTTGCTATCCCAAGGTTCACATTGATAATTATCTCATTATCAGACAGATCATCTACATCTACAACTACTTCAGCTACATTATCCCCAGTCCTTTTTGGGTTTGAATCAACCTTTTTGTTTGGAGATGCTCTTTTCACATATGATGTTTCAACATCAGTAGTGACTTTTTCAAGAACAGTTTCTTTTTCAAGACTTCCTTTAGGGATCCCTTCTTCCCTTATAAATGATTCAATAGGCCCTTTTGGGGAAACCTCAATAGGCATATGGGCAAGAGGGATGGTAATCCCTTGAACAGGCAGACTAAGATTCAGGGCCTTAGTGATTAATCTCCTTATGGACCTATCAACATCTATGGTATCTTGATCAGTTTCAATATAAATAGGATGAGAGGTATTCCCTACAATAGGAAGAAATGTTTCTCTTAGACGTCTTGCATGGCGAGTGAGAAGGTTTTTAGGTCTTGCATCCGGGCATGGAATCATGGAGAGAGGAGTTATGTCTAGGGCTTCATCAGTTGAGATGTTCTCGTTGATGTTGCTTGGTGCGGATTCATTTTGTTGATACATCTTGACAATGGAGGACTGAAACTTATTTTTCTGGAGATAAGCGATGAGGATATTGTAGTTCTTAGAGGTTGTATAGCGTTTAGGAGAAATTTGAAATGTTTGAACTTGGTATGGGCTCTTTATATGTTGAATGTCATGTTTAAACAAGGTTAAGTGGTATTCGAAAAATTTAAGCCCTTTAATGACGTTTCCACACACTTTTAATTGCTATAATTTCTTTAGTAAATAGACTCCTTGCTCGCTTCTTGAAATTTCATCTACTTTCCATCCTCTTGAATAATATTTGACCAATTTCATTTCAGTAAATTTCTGGTCCAGATCCATAGTTCTTCTTTCAGTAGACTGATCATTAACTCTTGCAGAGTTATATGATTTCATGACATCCTGTGGAACATTGAGATCAGTTGACTTAAGATTTGTATTCTTCATCTGGAAACTCTTGCCTTCAACTTGTTTGATCTCAAAACAAGTGGAAGAGCTTGTATCTTGGGGAAACCATAGATAACAGTTTTCCTTGGTCCTCATACCTCTCATAGTAGCTTCACCTTTTTTATTTGTAATGATACACACAACTTTTATGAAGTTTACTCTGAACCCTTGATCACATAGTTGATTTATGCTAATCAGGTTGGACGTTAATCCTTTGACAAGAAATACATCTTCAATGTTAGGAATTTCATAGCAGTTTGTCTTGCCCACTCCCTTGATTTCTCCCTTCATTCCATATCTAAAGTTTACATAACCAGTTGGATGATCTTGAATATTAACCAGCAAATTTTTGTCTCCTGTCATATGCCTTGAGCATCCACTATCAAAATACCAGTCTTCTGTGGTTCTCACTGTTGGTGATGTGTGTGCTAAGAAACATGAGATGTTAGCTTTAGGGATCCATTGTTTCTTCTCAATTGGGATAGCCTGAGTCACATTTGGTTGAGATGTAGGGTTGGGGTAACCATACAAGTTGAAACAGAATGGCTTTATGTGACCATGTCTTCCAGAGTAATGACATCTCCAGCACTGAGGTCTTCTGTTTGGCTGTCTGTAGTTGCTTCTTCTACGATGTTGAAACATTTGATTTGACGTATTTGGTTTGGCCTCGATTTGAATAGGTTCTGTAGAAGACTACTTTGTCTTGTTGTATCCTAGACCACTCATGTCTCTTGCTGCCCTTCCTAATTGAAGTATTTTATCCAATGTTTCAGATCCACTATTTAACATCTTGACAAATTTGGACATTTTCTCAAGATCATACTTCAGCATAGTTACTTCCCTTTCCATCTTATAAATAGTCTCCAGATGCTCCATCTTTTTGTCTTGCAGTTGAATTATGAGCTTCTTCTGTTTCTCATTCTCTAGGAATACTTCATCACTTTTAACACATAATTCCTTGTATGTAGCAGCTAGCTCTTCAAATGTTAACTCTTCATCACTTGAATCTCCATCAGAGATGTATATAGTCAGAGTTGTTACATATTTGGTTGATTCTTCTTCCACTTCATTTTCAGAATCCTCATCGGACCAGGATACATTTAGTCCTTTGCTTTGTCTTTTAAGGAAAGTTAGACATTCAACTTTAATGTGACCAAAATCTTCACATTCATCACATCTTGCTCCTCTGCCTTGAGTAGGTCTTTCCTCAGCTTGTGCTTTCTTCCCATAATTTTTGTTCTGCTAATGTCATATGAGATGTTCCAGATATTAGGTCTTGAGCTTCCCTTCATCCTCTTTAACACTTTATTAAATTGTCTTCCGAGAAAAACTATAGTGTTGGATATTCCTTCCTCAGTGTCTAGGTCATATCCTTAGTATCTTTCTTTAGTGTTTGACTTGAAAGTTATACTCTTTTGCTTCTTATCAGATCTCTCATTAATGCCTAGCTCAAATGTTTGGAGAGAACCAAATAGTTCATCTGCTTTCATGTTGTTGATTTCTTGAGCTTCTTCTATGGCTGTCATTTTCATGTCGAATCTTTTAGGTATAGATCTGATAATCTTCCTCACCGGCCTCTTCACTAGTATCTTCTCACCTAAGGCACTACATGCATTAGCCACCTCAAGAATGTTCATGTGAAATTCTTGAATTCTCTCCTATTCTTTCATCCTCATATTCTCAAATTTAATGGTGAATAGCTGCAACCTTGACATCTTAACTTTGGAAGTGCCTTCATGGGTAGTTTTAAGTATTTCCCAAGCATCATTGGCCACTTCACATGTATTAATCAATCTGAAGACGTTTCTGTCAACTCCATTGAATATAGCATTCAAGGTTTTTGAATTTCCAAGAGCCAGTTCATCATCTTCCTTTGACCAGTTTTCTTTAGGCTTCAAGTCATAGTAGGTTGATCATCTTGCCAAATAATAACAGGATGTGTCCATCCTTTCAAAATAGCTTTCCAAGCCCTGTTATCTAAGGAATTTATGAAGGCTTCCATACGAGGCTTCCATAGGTCATTATTTGTACCATCCAGAATGGGTGGTTTGTTCATAAATACTCATTCCTTATCCATAGTATCAGAAAGTATCTTCCCTATATCTCACCCAGAGACATAGCAGAATACCTGCTATGATACCAAATGAAAATCTAGTATTAGATATGAGATGTCCAAGGTGATTTCATGACACTAATATTTTTTATATGAGCAACTAATAGTGCAAAATTTTAAAAGCAGAAAACTAAATATCATAGTGAATTGTTTACCCAGTTTGGTGCTACACACCTACATCTGGAGGCTACCAAGCCAGGGATGAAGTCTACTATTAGAAATAGTAATTAATAGTTAAACTTCCCCGTTTACACCCCTCACTTAATCACTACCCAATGTGTAACGCTCCTGACAGCCTCCAGGATCATCGACTGACCCCACAGACCAACACCAGTCTTTTCAACATGTTTTGGCATCACTCGCACGCTTTCCAGGAAAATTCACAGAAGGTCACCCATCCTAGTATTACTCTCGCCCAAGCACGCTTAAATGTGGAGTTCTAATAGGATCCGGTGCATTAGTGCTGGTATGATCGCACCTTCTTTGGCCTCGGGTGTTACATGTCCACCAGCTTCCGCATGGTTCGTCCTTGAACCACATCGTACTGGGAGATTTCTGGTTCTAATACCATTTGTAACGCCACTGACAGCCTTCAGGATCATCGACTGACCCCACAGACCAACACGAGTCTTTTCAGCATGTTTTGGCCTCACTCGCAGGCTTTCTAGGAAACTTCCCAGAAGGTCACCCATCCTAGTACTACCCTCGCACAAGCACGCTTAACTGTGGAGTTCTGATGAAATCCGGTGCATTAGTGTTGGTATGATCACACCATCTTTGGCCTGGGGTGTTACATAATGACCCTTCTACCTAAGAACATATCCTATATATGAGAACTTCTGCTCACTCCCCACAGTCACTCGCGGTGACAATCAACAAAGACAAATATTAAAGACACTTTTAAAAATACATAATTATCCTTGCTTCAAAGCTTATGATGATTAAAAAATTACAACTCTACTAACGTCCTACTCAAGTATCAAATAATACTAGAGAGACTCACAATGAAAAACCAACAACCAACAATTAAGAATGCTACATTCAAGTTCTTATGGAATGACCAACTCTGAAAAACAGGGTTAGCAGTCTATTTATAGAATGACAGCAGCTAGGGTTGCTTCACTCTTTAGTCTTCAGCGATTCGTGATCTTTCTTCATGAAAATAGGACAAAAGCTTTCCAATTATATTGCTGAAGATCGTTCCAATGCTTACTTAATCGAAGTATACAATTTAAAACAAACTGACTCCAAAAATATCAGAACTTAAAAACCAGTTCAATTCAGTTTCACATGTCAGGACATCTGTTGTGACATCTTCATAAACTGTAGTTTCGATATACTTTATGGCATTTTTCTATGCAGATGTTTTACCAAAATTATTGTCAATTATGAGAAGTTACACATAAAGTTACGCAGTGCAAATTATACTTATTGATTTTTGTTCTTGATTTTATGGTATTTCGGTTCCAAACTTCGTTTCCATACTTCCCCATGATGATGGGGGTGGTAATGCTACTCAACTCATGATTTCAAAAACGTTATAATATCCATATTCCGTAACAATATATATGACATGCATGAAAAAAGAGTGAATAGAATATGATAAGAAATGCTTTACAACTGTTTATAAGGACTATTTTAATTTTTTTTTATTTGCTATCCTTCAAAGATGTTTTATAAATTTTTCAAAAACTCAAAATATTTTATAAATTCTTTAGGAACTATATATTGTCATTCTGCTATCATTGAAATATGTGTTATACGTTCTTGAGATATATATGACAAATAATTATTTTTTCATTCTTCATGAACTACATAACATACCCATTTTGTAATCCTTCAAGATTAAAAATACATTTCATAGTTGTTCTTCATGAACTACTTTATAATTTATAAAACATCTTGGAGGATAGTAAATAAAAAAATTATAAAGTAGTCCCAGTAGAAAGTTGTAACGCATTTCTTATCATATCATATATTATTTAGAGGGTTAAGTGGTTATAATTCTGCAATGTTTAGAAAATTTTCTAAATTGATAATATATGGTGAAAAAATAATTTATGAAGATATGTTAGAATTTTTTTTTTCATTTTTCATGCATCCAATATGCTAATGCAACAATAATGTCGAGAAAAAAGGTTTAATAAATATGCGGACCTAATATCTTGTCTTCTTGTGGCTGAGAAACTATCACTTCTATAAAACACACAAAAAACACACCCAATTAACCACGGTTCTATCAAACAACATGGTGACATCTTAAAACTCAAGCACCAACACTTTTTTATTTTTTAATTAAAAATTGTTAGGTTATAAGAATAGTTGTTGAGATAACATTGGTTATACAGTCAAGCTTTCATGGGTTCGAACCTTAACTCCATCAATTTATTTCTGATGTCCTTTGTTTGTTGGATCTGTAATAACCTCCTAACATTCTTTATCTGTTGTGGAATTATCTTAATCTATGTTAACTAGATATGGTTTTTCTAGCTAGCATCTATTTCCATATGCTTTTGTCTTTGTTTCCATCAAATTATGTGCTTCCATCAGTTGATTATGCTGGTTTTCTTATGTGTGCATGATGTACATTTACTAGACTTTTGTAATTTTTATCTAAAAAGGGAGAGTAGAGTGTTAGTGTTAATCATGATTTTGATGTCATCTCAAATGTCTTGACATAATGATTAACATTGTGGTGGGACTATACTACTGGTTAGGGAGTGTAGTCTTTGTTGTTGCCTGTTATTTGTGCAATTGTCTAGGGGAAGCATGATTGTTTGTCATGCTTATTGCTGGTGATTAAGGAATTTTCTGGTGATTAACTCTGTGCAATTGTTTTCTATTTATGAGGCTTATTTATCTTCTATTGCATATGCCTATGATGTTTAGTTTGTTTGGATGTTCCCTTGAGGGAGAGTATTGATTATGTTGACATGGGGAATAATGGATCTTTCTGAAGTCGTTAAGCATTGTGCTATATTGGAATTGTGTTTTGAGTTGTGTTGATGTGATGTCAGACCACATGTCCTAACTTTTGATATTTGGAGAATTCTAGAGTTCTAAAAAGAGATGTGTGTGAGGTAGGGTCTTTTTGTAGATGCATTTATCTCTGATATTTTCTGTTTGCACTTGGTACATAGTTTACATGTTTTTCATGTAGCTTGTGTTTTGTTCCTTATGGTTTTATTCCTCTTCTCTAATTTGATTGTGCTAATGTTGTTTTAGCAAAAAATTTCCAAAAGGGGAGATTGTTAGATCTCTAATTATATTATTGGCAACAATTTTGATAAAACATGTTGCATTTGAAAAAATATGCATCACAACCTAATGTTGAGCAAGATGTCATGTCATTTTGACCAACTGTCTTGATATGTTTTACTATCATGAATCTCAGACAGATGTTGAGCCATATTTCTTGACATCTTGGTCAACTATATAGCATGTGTTGCTGTTATTTTTATTGATAGATTTGATTTGATTTTGTGAGATTCTCTTGTATATATCTCACTTAATTTTGCCGGTCAAGAAAATTTTATTTGGAACAATTGATTAGATCTCCAACTTTACATTAAGTTTCTAAAATTGGATGTTGAGACAATTTGGGAAACTTGATATTTTTTTCATGAATCAAGGAAATTTTTTTCTGTATAATTTGTGCAACCCTCTGCTTGTGGATCAATAATAATTTAGGTAAATATTTCAAAGTCCATGGTTTGTTGAGTAATATATAAAGAGAATCATGAACCTAATTCAATTTTACTTTCACAATTCAAAAAAATGAAGTTTAGAGTCTTAGGTTTAAGATTCGTTTTACTGTGTTTTTGTTATATGTCACCTATGTATCTTCTGATACATTGAGGTAGACTGAATATTAAATATTATTTGCCAATCACTTGTGATCTTTTAATTAAATAGTAGATTATGTGTCTAGTTATTGTTCTTAGATGAAAGCTTTTAAGCAAAACTAAGTATTGTAATTGGAAGTGTGTTCTTCTACTTTTGTTATTGTCAATCAGGTGACTGTGAGAAGTGGGAAAGGAATCACATATCTAGAAGGTTTCTAGGTAGAAGTTACATAAGGTAATGATTAGGTGATAAGTTGTAAACTAGGGTTGTTTACCTTTGACCTAATACTATTATAGTAGATTTCCTTTATGGCTTGGATGCTCCTAGAGTAGGTGATGTTGCACTGAACATGGTTAACAGTTGATTGTGGTATTTTACCTTATGTACTGTGATTCTGTATAATTTCTTGTTTTTGTAAAATTATCTTATCAGTTGATAATGTCTTAACATCTGTCTGAACATTGTGTTTTGTGTTGGGACATCAATCTTGACAACTATTTTAAAATGCCAGACTTTCAAAGTTACTAGATCAATGCAAGGGCTTTCTCTTTCAACCGAAAATATAAGGAATTTGTTTCATTTAATGCTTTAGTGTTTATTTATGTCTCGTGGTTGTTCGTGTAGAGCCTGTTCTGAAAAATGGTCTTCAAAGTTCTTCTAAATAAACCAAAGTTCTTGAAATTTGTTATTTTCATTGGCAATGAAGTCCTTGATGATTTTATAATTGCAACGTTACAAGAAATATTCATTGGGATTATATCTCTCGTAGAAAAGTTTTAATGTTAGAGAAATTCTACACGACCTTTAATAACAATACAAATGGTCCCACCCTATATTATTGTAGGTTTGTTATTAGGTAAGATTTCTATATTTGGATATGAAACTTTAAGAGGAACACTATCATTATAAGATGAATCAAATTAATCTTCAAACTATTCTATCAAAGGATCAAGAATTATAATTAAATTCTAAATACTATAAATTAAACATAATAGATTTTTTTTCCATTTTCATATATTAAATATAACTTTTGAACTCATTAATATTAATCACCAAAAATACTGTCAATCAAATACATGACCACACAATGTCACGAGTTTATTATGAATATTTCTATAATAATTTAACATCTATAATTCTTCATGTATCAAGGATTACTCATGAAGTCATGTATATCAAGTGATAAAAAAATGTTATATATTTTAAAGACACAAACTTTGTAACTTTATACCTCTACTACATTTTTAATATTGTATCTATTATAAATCTATAATTAAATTTTTAATTAAAATATTTGCATACAATTTTGTAATGTTATATTATTATTTTTAGACAATTTTAGTTGTTATTATTACTTTGAATTTAACTTAAATACATCATAATTATTATTTATTTATTTGATTTATTTTTACCGTAGTTATTATCTTATGCACATATCTATAAAGATAAATGATATTTGTACAAACGATATGTTTATAAAAGATTGAGTATTTAAAATAAAAATAAAAATAAGTTAAATTAACTTTTATGACTTATTTATTAAAAAAAAATCATTTAAATTTTATTTTAAAAATTTTAAAAATAAATAAATAACTTGTAATAGAGAAATAAAATAAATATAACATATATCTAATTTCAAGTTGATTTTTTTTATTATTACTGATATGAATTTTCTTATATGGATCATATTATTTTCGAATGATATAGATAAAATTCTTCAATTTACACGGTCATATTGTGAAATAGTTATTATGTGCGTATAAGTTTTTAGACGCTTTTAACATAAATACAACCAACAAAAATTACATATTTGCATTCTATCCTATATGAATTCTCATCCTCTTTCGATGTTTACTTCTACTTATATTTTAATTTTATATTATGGATCCAAATCCCAAATCGAACTCTTCAAAACAATCGGCGTGGATTTTATTATTTTTGAGTTTTGAAATTTCAAAGAAAACTGATAGAGGTTTTTTAAAAAGAGTATATAATATGAGATTTTATTATGATTTTATATTTATTATGTATGTTCTATTTCCTAGAAGTATGACTTACATTGTACTGTAAATACTCACTCAAAAAGAGAATAATATAAGTAACTCTCCTGTTCTCTTTTATCTTCGCCATTATTTTGTAATTGTGATAACACATTATCAGCACATAACCTAACTATGAAACGTATTGTTGATCTTGAAGGATTATAAAATATGTATGTTATGTATCAAAATTATTGTTGATCTTGAAGGATTACAAAATGTGTATGTTATGTATCAAAAGTATTGTTGATCTTGTAGTATTACAAAATCTACATGTGATGTAGTTCATGAAAAACAATTATTGAATATAGTGTTGATCTTGAAGCATTACAAAAAAGAGTATGTTATGTAATTCATGAAGAACCAAACATACTAATTTGTTATATAGTTATGAATAACATATAAATAATATTTCAATAATAACAAAATTATATTATAAAACTTCTAAAGAACTTATAAATATTATGAGTTTTTAAAAAATTTATAAAGCATTCTTGAAAGATAGCAAAAATAATATTATAGAGATATAGAATAATTTATAAAATATTTTTGGAGGATTGTAAATAAAAATATTATAAACTAGTCTCTGTAAAAAGTTGTAATATTTTTTTATCCTATCACATTCTAATTTTGTGATCATCCTGTTATATAATCTCATATGTAAAAAAAAAATTATATTTTTGAAGAAGTTTTATTTGTTTGTGCCAAAAATACCTCTGTGTTGTCTCAATCATAACTCACGTCTTAAAGATATATTTTTTCATGTAACTATGTTATTCATCGGTGGTCACTCATCTCCTCTTTTGTTCCTAATTAACGTTATTATTATTAGACAACAATAAAAAAACATTATTGTTTTTATTATTATTGTCTTTGTTTTATTATTAATTCCTTTTTTATAGAATTAATTTTTAGATTCTTTCAAGCTCTATATTTTGATTGATGATTATGTATTATATTTTTCAAATAATCATTAATCTTCTATGCAGTGTTGCAACGTGTAACTGTGGTACACGAATATAACTCTTTTGTTTTATAACGTATGTTTTATTTTTAGATTCTTCAATTAATAATGATAATAATAATATTACTTTATATTTTGTAGGTCATGAATGATAATATTAGTGAAAATTTTCAATCATTTAAAGATGTAAAGATGAATATGTATAGATATTTAGGTTTTTTTTTTATAGATTAAAAACAATTTTTAAGAATATATATATATATATATATATATATATATATATATATATATATATATATATATATATATATATATATATATATATATATATATATATATATATATATATATTCTTAAGATTTTGTTTGAAGTCAATATCTTTGAGAATATAAGAAATCTCGTCTCCTTCATCTTCTGGCCAAAGCCATCTCCACACCGCGTGCAGCCTATACTCCCTTTTCCAAACAAAACCTCCCTCCTCATTGTTTCTTCCCTCCACCGCAAATACTCCTTTCACCGTCCTTATCCCTCGCTGCAACCTTCCATCTCCTTTAACCCTTCATATACAACTCCCTCTTATTCATACTCACCTCCATCTGCTATTCTCTCCAACCTCACTCCCTCTCAACCTCACTCCCTCTCAATCTCACCCCTCCTTCTCACGTCGGAACACCAAAACCCCTGTCTCTATCAGCTCCTCCGCCCTCACCCTTCTCACAGCCATACGACCTACTTCTCTTCATCTTTCCACAGTTAACTCCCTCTATAGCCACCGAACCGATCTCACTCTTCATCCCCACCTCGCCGAACTGCTGCTCCTCGCCGAACCGCTGCTCCCCGCCGCCGTTAACCTCCATTTCATCGTCTCTTCATTCTCATACTCCCTGCGATACTCTCACTGTTTATGTAACTCGCCATCCACCGTGGATTCACTCCCTTCGTTTCCTGCTAGCTTCATCTCTCCGACGCAACTTCGAATCAGTTGGAAGCAACCTCAACTGTTTTGATAAGTTCAACATAACTTCGGCATTCCAGATGCGTCTTGACTTCCTCTGATTTGATTAGTTGACAAACTGCTGTGATTATGGTTTAATTCTTGAAATGTGTTGGGAATGTTGGTCCAACTTATGACATTTTAATGAATCCTGTCAAAATTTTGAAGGTGTTCGTGTGTCTACCTAAGTCAAACTGATATGATGTGATTACTGTAACAAATTCTGTTAAAGAAACCATTAGATAAATGCATCATTGATCAGATCGTCATGCTATATTTCCTATTGTAGTTTAGTGTATTGATGCGAAATATATGAAGTCTTATTTTTGTTTGTGTAAATACGAGTGATTGATAAGACTGATGCTAGTTAATCTAACTCCCATTGGTTTGTTGTGTAAGTTCAATTTGAGGAAACATTTGCCAATATGCTGATTCTGTCAGAATTTCATATTTGTGGTTTGTGTTGATTCTTTGTTTAACTCTGTGCAATTGTGTTTTCTTAATAGTGGCTGAATAAGATGATAACATTGAGTCGACACCATGTTGGATTTGTGATGAAAAATACTAATATTGACCTTAATGAGGGTTGAATTCCAAATGTTGTGTCTTGTTTTGTTTGAGATAATTTGAATACGTTTTCACGATTTTTTGGTTGCATTTTGATTGAACTTGAAACGGTAAGTCTAGCTATGGTGTCATTGTGAATTTCGTTTGCGTTGAACACTCGTTTGAGTCAATATAGAATAAGAAAGGTTGGTTATCACATTGTTTTGAAATTTCCCTTGATGTTTAACTTGTTTGAGTTGAATTTCTTAGGCATATTTGTTGATGTATAGTTGCTTCCTGAATTTGAAAGTGAGTGTGCTAATGAATGTTTACCACTTGTTTACTCGCTATTTTGCTTTATTTTGAGTTGTGTTCATGTCATACAATTTCAATTTTTTACCTTGCTTACTAACCATCTTCCAACTTGTTGCAATTTCTTTTTTTAATTTCTCTCTCACATTTATGCTACTAACGAGTTTGTTATTTGTGAAGATATCCAACGATTGTTCAAGTATTCAAATTCATTTAGCATATCTACACCTTTTCATTAGCATTTGATTTTGAATTACTATTTTTATTTAGTAATGTATTTATATTTTTGTCAATATATAAAATATTTAGTATTGTAAATATATAATTATACTTATTGCTCTCAATTTCATACTTTACTATGCTCATTTTGTAAATAAATTCAAATTATATTATATTAATCTTCTTCGTGTTACAATTTTGAACTTTGAATTCAATTTGATTTTCGAATGCATGAGAACACAAAAATGTTGTTTGTCTCCTAGAGTTGACTTCTACCTAGATCTTTTCTAATTAATTTAACAAATTGCAACAGTCAATAATTGATACTTGAGCTTTGTAAAGCTTCTTCACGTCTTTGATTTTGTTTGTATCTCATGTGATGTAGGGATCTTTACTTGATATTCATCTGATGTGTCAATCTTTATCCGACCTTGAAGTTTACTTGAAGCTCTTTTCTCGCACCACGCGATGGAGTTTACTCGATTACTCGAATTAATTCGATTTGGTTGTATTGTTTGTTTATATAGACTTTTCACTACAACAAAAATAATTTTTGGCAGCGCCTCTACGCAAGCGCTTTTAAGAGAAAGCGCTTTCATAGGCCTTAAAACAATTTCGCTTAAAAAAAGCGCTTTTCAAAAAGCGCTGCTAAAGGCCTTAGAAATATCTAACTTATGAAAGCGCTTTTGAAAAGCGCTCTTAAAGGTGGCCTTAAGAAAGCGCTTTTAAAAAGCGCTCATATAATGGTCTTAAGAAAGCACTTTTAAAAGCACTGCTATAGGCCTATGATACGAAAGCGCTTTTGAAGGAAAAACGCTCTTATATTTAGGCTTTAGAAAGTGCTTTTAAAAGCGCTTTCATAGACTATTTTATAATTAAAATTATAACCCTAAATATGATTTCATTACCACAATCTCGTTCCTGCGCGTTCTGTTCATCTTCTACCTCTGCCTATTACTCATGCGTTCAACCTCTGTTCTTCTGCACTTGCCGCCGTTCAGCCCTCAGTCTTCTTCGTCTACCATCATCGTATTCCTTGGTAAGTTTTAGATTTTGCGATTCTTCTTCTGCCATGGCTGTGTTTTCGATTTCTAGCAATGGCTGCGTTCTCTGTTTCGTTTCCAGCAATGTCTCTGTATGCATGTCTGCCATGGCTAGATGTTTAGTTATTAATTTCTTTTTAGTATTGTATGCATGTCTCCCATTTCTAGAATCTCTTTGTATGCATGTCTCCCACTGTTTAAGTGTTTGTGTCAATCTCATGTTCATTGTCTGTGTAAGTAGATGATTCTAGCAACTAAGAAAAGTACTAATGATACAATGTAAGATGTTTGACAATTACAAATAATTTCTGTTTGTTGGTTTTGAGTGGATGAAGAGTTTGGGATATTGTTAGTATGTTATCCAGAGAATTTTCAATGAGTTTGTGATGCTACATGTTTAAGTTGAGAATATTGAGTAATCGGTTGTAGCATAGTTTGGGTAACTGCCGTTTAATTTTGAGAGTGTTTCAGAAGAACTTTAATGCGCGTTACTAAGTTTGTTCATGGCTGCCCGGATTTTGTTACATTTGATTTATAGCTTGCATTGAATTTGGTTTATCATGTTATTTTCACTTGCATTCGACTTTGAAAGTTCAAATCGATTATGACGTTGTTTTGTGTTTACCATTGATATTAAGCATGATTGAAACGATAATATCAAGCTCTAGTTCATGTGCATAGTTGCTGCCCGAAATTTTGTTTTAAGGTTCGAAGCCTATTTAGAACTTGATTTTCATGTTGTAATACTAGTTCATGTGCATGTTTGTTCATCGCTGCCTGGATTTTGTTACGTTTGATTTATAGCTTTCATTGAATTTGGTTTATCATGTTAGTTTCACTTACATTCATTCATGTCGTTTAGTTAAATGTTCATGTATATTCATCCTATTTTTTATATTAGAAGTTTTCTTTTCTTTGAATTAGCAGTGTTTCCCGGCCTAGTTCGACGTACGACGCTTATTCTCTACGTTTCTTTGAGTTCGATAAATCTGAGGTAAATTTCTTCCTCAAATTACTGATATTGTGATGGATTTGTCTTAAATTGCCTTTCGTATTTTGCATTTTCTTGATACGGATACATTCCGTGTATACTTTGTGTTTTGACAGAAACGCAATATATTGTTTTGTGCACTAATTAGTTGATATGGATAAGACATGGATGTATTCTAGTCGAAAGACTACGAGAATGGGGTATCGGAGTTTGTTAAGTTTGTTGTTGCGCACGCCAAAGACCCCAATCGTATGACATGTCCTTGTTTGTATTACTGTTATGGGAATCGGGTTGACGCGGTTCAATTGGCATTGCATTTAACACGGTATGGAATTGATAGAAGTTATACATGTTGGAATATGCATGGTGAGAAAAGTAACGGGAATGTTGAATCGGGGGATAAGAGGACCTATGCTTCAAACGACAATTGCACAGATACATGCGATTATGATTGAGTCGAACAGATTGCAGAAGCGCTTGAAGAAGATCTTAATGATTGTCCCAAAATGTTCGAGAGGTTGGTAAGCGATGTAGAGAAACCGTTGTATAATGGTTGTACAAAATTCAGAAGATTGTCTGCGGTATTAAAGTTGTACAACTTAAAGACGGGCAATGGATGGTCGGATAAAAGTTTCACAGAGTTATTAGCCCTTATGAAAGATATGCTACTAGAGGACAATATTCTTCCCAAACGAACGTATGAGGCCAAAAAGATGTTGTACTATATTGGCATGAGCTATGATAAGATACATGCATGTCCAAAAGATTGCGTTTTGTTTCGAAACGAGTATGCATCATTAAATGAGTGTCCTAAATGCGGTGCCCCTCGATATAAGAAAAAGTTGTCTCCGACAAAAGTCTTATGGTATTTTCCTATAATTCCGAGATTTAGACAGATGTATCGTAGTGAAATTGATTCAAGACACTTGACTTGGCATTCAGATGAAAGAATTATTGATGGAAAATTTCGATATCCGACAGATTCTCCACAGTGGATGAAAATTGATAATGATTATCCTGAATTTAGAAAAGAAGCAAGAAACCTTCACTTGGCATTGTCTACTGATGGAATGAACCCACGTTGTATTCAAAGTATCCCGCATAGCACATGGCCTGTGATTCTTATGATTTATAACCTACCTCTGTGGCTATGTATGAAGCGTAAGTACATGATGTTATCTATGTTAATTTCTGGGCCTAAACAACCAGGAAATGACATAAAAGTATACTTGGAACCTTTAATCGAAGATTTGAAGATTTTGTGGGAGAACGGTGTGGAGGTTTATGATGGGTATAGGAAAGAAAGTTTCAACTTGAGGGCGATATTGTTTGGAACAATTAACGATTTTCTAGCATACGGAAATCTATCCGGGTATAGCATCAATGGTGAAAAAGCGTGTCCTGTCTGTGAAGATGGAACCAATACGATGCGATTGAAACTTTGTTAGAAGAATGTCTTTCTCGGTCATCGTAGATTCTTAAATTCTAAACATCAATATCGTGGATGGAGAAAAGCATTCAACGGAGATACTGAATAACGTAGAGCTCCGCCTGGATTGATAGGTGATCAAATTTTTGAAAAGGTGAAAGATGTGAGTATTCAGTTTGCACATAAATTTGTCACAGGTGGGTGGAAGAAGAGCTCAATTTTTTTTAATTGTCATATTGGAAATCTTTGTACGTAAGACATTTTCTTGATGTTATGCATATTGAAAAAAATGTATTTGACAGTGTTATTGGTAAGTTACTCAATATAAAAGGGAAGTCTAAGGATGACCTTAAAGCAAGGGAGGACATGGTAGAGATGAGAATAAGAACTGAATTGGGACCCGTGAAGAAAGGAAGACGAACATATCTACCACCTACTATTTACACTCTATCTAGAAAGGAGAAAAAAATATTGTGTAAGTTTCTGAGTGAAGTTAAAGTTCCAGAAGGCTACTCATCAGATATTAGAAGACTTGTGACTATGAAAGACCTCAAGTTAAAGATTTCAAAGAAGCATGATTTCCATTTTATAATGGAACATTTTCTACCGATAGGTATACGTTCTATTCTTCCAGAAAAAAGTAAGAAGCGCAATAACTAAATTGTGTTTTTTCTTCAAGTCAATTTGCAGTAAGGTGATCAATCCTGAGATCTTACCAATATTGCAAAAAGAAATAGTTGTTACTTTGTGTGAGCTTGAAATGTATTTTCCTCCCTCGTTTTTTGACATAATGGTTCATCTTATCGTTCATCTTGTGAAAGAGACACAATTGTGCGGACCAGCTTATATGAGATGGATGTACCCTGCTGAACATTATATGAAAATATTAAAAGGGTATGTAAAAAACCAAAGTCGACCAGAGGGTTGTATTGCCGAACGATACATCGTTGAAGAAGCGGTTGAGTTTTGTACTGAATATCTGTCAAATGTTCAATCAATTAGACTCCCCAAATCTCATATTGTTGAAAAAAAAGAAGGTAAGAAGCTAATTGGAAATAAATTTGTGACAGTATCAAGGGTCGAACGGGATCAAGTGCATTTGTATGTTCTGCACAATGAGATTGAGGTTGAGTCGTACGTTGAAATGCACAAGGGTGTTCTTTGAGGTTTAAATCCGAATAGAAATGAGAATTGGATTGTACGAGAGCACAATCGAAGTTTCATACCATGGTTTAAGGAACATATTTATTCAAAGTATCGTTCAGATCCGCTTGATGTGAAAGGTTGAGATGTTTAGCATATGGTCCAAGTTTGGTTGTGTTTTCTTATAGCGCATACGCAATTAATGGATACACATTTTATACCAAAGAACAAGATGATAAAAGTACTATGCAAAATAGTGGTGTCACCTAAGTAGCTGAAGCAATGCACATATCAAGTGTGAAGGACTTAAACCCGAAATTTGCAAATCTGTCGTATTTTGAGGTTATCGAGCGCATTTGGGTGTTTGATTACTAGAAATTTCAAATTCCTATATTTGGTTGCAAGTGGGTTGAAAATACGAATGGATAAGTCAGGATTTTTGCAAGTGGATCTTAACAGGATGGGGTACAAAGATGAGCCTTTCATTCTAGCCTCTCAAGCTAAACAAGTGTTCTATGTCACTGATCCGACAAGTACGAAATGGTCTATAGTGCTTTTATCTAACAAAGTAATTGATGAAAACATTAGAGATCAAGGAAATATTGGTGTTGACATTGAATCTTTTACCATAAATGATCAAAATGAGAATGAATCATGTATTAGAAATGATCATAATGAGGGTATTTGGATCAATCCAACCATCCGCGTTGTTAAGAAACGAGTAAAACATATTCCTAGCAAGAAAAGAAAGAGAGGTTAGTGAAAAAGGTAATAGTATATATAATTATAGCCTATATCATTCAATAAAATTTAAATATATGTCATTTGCATGGAAAAAAGAGGTACGTTTAAAGTGTTAATTTAAATATAGCGTATAACTTTATAGCTTACATAAGTCTATATGATTTTTAGGTGCCTTTTCAAGGGTCACAACAAGTGAGCCAAAAAGTTGGTAGGGTACCACCCAAGAAAAGGGTTCCTGTCCGAAAATTTGTGCCTAGAGGACATGGAACAAATGTTTCTTGCACCAAAACAATTGGACAAGAGGACATGGAACAAATTTTTCTTCATGGAGAGTTAGGCGTCAGTGTTATGCGCTCGTACATCTGGTAACCCGATCAATATATTATTGAATTAGTTGAACATTTTTTTAAAACATTTAATTGAAATAGTCTAATATTAATTATGTCTTTTTTAAGGTTGTTATATGACAAATTGATGCGCGAGAATCAATTGTCATATAGATTCCATTTCGTGTCTTCCACCCGTGTCAGCGGAGCGACAATTGCTAGGGAACTGGAGTCAGTAAGAGAGCACTTGGTCGATAGATTCATGACAACTGGCTGTACAGAAAGCTTGTATCTTTTGGCGTATAATTCAGGGTTAGATTTTCATTCTAAATTCATTTTAATATTTGTAATTTTTACATTAAAATTTTCATCTAAATTGTTGCTTTAATTTATAGATGTCACTGGTTGTTGCTTGCTATCGATCCTATAAAAGAAGTGGTCTATTATCTGAATTCTGTTTACGGTGATTGGACAAATTACCCTGATATGAAGTTAATGATTGATACGTAATTGCTATTATTCTAAATATTCGTGTGTGTTTATATATTTAACTATTTCTATGTTATTGTTCTAAATAAATATTTTAATTTTGTCAAATCAATACAAGTGTTCTGATGTCAAAGGGAAGCTCGGGTACCACGGTCTAAATCAAACAACATTAATTGGATCAAAGTGCAGTTATATTAATTTCCTCAACAACAAAGCGACATAGATTGCGGATACTTCATTTTGAAGTTTATCAAAGAAATCATTCAAATGAATGAAATAGAGATTTCAGTCACGGTATGGATTTATAACTCAGGATTTCTTTTATTATTTATCGGATATTTCATATAATTTATTACTTTTAACTAAATCATGCATATTTTTTGTTTTGTTATGTAGTATTTTGATGAACACAAGTGTGCATATTACACGAAACTTCAATTGGAAGAACTCAAAGAGGAGTTGTGTCAATATTTTATTGAGCAAATAATCTTATAAGGTATGAATACATTATTGTGTGAAAATGGTTATGAATACATTGTTGTGTGTATACAATACTGACCGTGTTATTATGTTCATATCTTGCAGGATCAGGACCTTGAATATATATGTACATTAGGACTGATTTACTTATTGTTATATAGCTGATTTTGTTAGGGTTGATTTTGGTTATGTTAAAAATATGTTAATTGAATTACAATGGTGTATATATATTTTGGATAACAATGGTATATAATGGTATTTGTATATAATATTTAAATTTGGTATTTGGATAACAATGGTATATAATGATATGTGTATATAAGATTGTAAATTATCGATTTATGAATTACAGGTTTATGAAATAATGCTGCAAAAAATGCAGGTTTAAAAATTATTTAAATTATTTATTTTTCCGTAGAAAACCTATGAAAGCGCTTTTAACCTAAAAGCACTGCCTTAGGCCACCTATGAGAGCGCTTTTTGAGTAAAAGCGCTGCCTAAGATATACCTATGAAAGCGCTTTTAAAAGCGCTTTCATAGGTAGTCCTAAGGCATCGCTTTTAGGCTAAAAGCGCTTTCATAGGTGGCCTAAGGCAACGCTTTTAGGTTAAAAGCACTTTCTTAGGGTGCCTACAGTATGCATTAAAGGCATTCTAAAGTAGGCCTAAAAAAGCACTTTTCCAGAAAAAAGCGCTGCCTTAGGCCTACCTATGAAAACGCTTTTTGGTGAAAAGCGCTTTCATAACAAAAGCGCTTTTTCCTAAACAAAAAGCGCTGCTAAAACCTATAGCAGCGTCACCTACGAAAGCGCTTTTTAAAGCTCAAAAAAGCGCTTTCGTAGGTCTTTTTTGGCATAGTGTTTAACTGCACTTTTTAATTTGATGTATCCTCATTCATAAACTTGTACCCCCATCCCAGCATCGTCTGTAATAGTTTAGAATTTTACTTCCTTGTGTGTTCTATATCCTCTTGGCTCATAAGCCAAATTCTTAGAGGGTCTCATAGTTGGGAATGAGCATGCCCATTCTCACGAGGTTAATCGAAGCCCTTGTTGCTTTGATTAACCATAACCCTAATACACGTTGGTTCATATAGAAATTGTCCATGCACAAGGGTTTCATAGTTGGGGATAGCAGCACCTATCCTCATAAGATTAATCGACTCCATATACTTGATTAATCATAACCCGATTCTCTTCTCTTGGTCCATATATCAAACACTAAAACACTTTCATAATAAAATCTTCAAACCTTGGTCCAACGTCGAGTTTCTTTTCAAAATATTTTCACAAATAAATACTCTACATCTCTCTTCCAAAACGTATGGTAGTTAGTTCTATTTCGACCCTCGATTCTACGTTTGGTTTCTTTAAATGAATTTAATTAAGCGAACTTCATTTTCGCCTCACTTTTTCTTAATAAACCTTTTGGGTAGAAAAAGATGATTAGGATGTTTATGTCCACTCATCTGAGTACTTGGGGCGTTAGCCGTTGAACGCTTATGGTCTGATGCTTGTCTCCCACATAAAAATAACTCAACTCACTCAAATAAAATTAGGTGGCGACTTCATTATTTTAAAATAACCGATAAAAAGAACTAGTCATTACACTTGGCACACTGTATCGAAACAAAAAAAATTGAAGGATAGGAATACTGTGTATGTAAAGGTATTTGGTCATAATAATAGCGAATAAGGTGTAGCTCTAATATTGTAGCGAGAGGGATGGAAGGCAAATAGTATGTTCTTATTTTTTTTCCTACTGTAGCGATAAATCCAGTGTCGTGCTCTCTTTATGTAGTAATCATAAATGCTATGCCAATATGAATATATATATATATATATATATATATATATATATATATATATATATATGCATGTGTTTCTAATGTAGTAACTATTTTTTTTGAATTCATCATAAAGTGGTACAGTAGTAAGAAGTGATATGTCGTGTTCTACTGAAGCAAAACTAAGTAAAAATATCTATATATTTTTTACTGTAGCGTAAAACTATGGAAAGTGCAACAATGTTTCTATGATAAATTTAATTTGTTTGACACTTAGAACTTATGTTATAAATTAACCATCTATGGTAAGTTTATAATATATAATATTATATTAGTATAATAGTTATTATAAGAGTAATATAATATTATTAATATATTACTATTTAGTTAATTGATTAATTTAAATTATTTTGATTCCGTAAGAATTTTTAAACTTGTCAATAGAATTGATAGAGTTGTCAATATAGTCGTTATAGTAGTCAATAAAATTGTAGTGTTGTTTTCAAGTTGTTTAAAATTAAATCTAATAAACCGTAGAATTAAAAGTAAATGTATGTGACCCTTTAGAGTTGTTTTATTATTACTTGAGTCAGACCATTAACCAATTGTTTTTATAAATATTATTTTATATACTAGAGTTGTCTATAGAGCAATTTTGAGCACTTTAGGGTTATTTTAGAATTGTAAGAATTGTGGTAGAGTGATTTATAATTCATTGAGGATTATGTCAAGTTATAATTATATATTATTATGACATTTTTATGAGTTAAGAGTATAGAATAAATTATATACTTGCCGTAAATTATTAATTTGCAGGTGATGAAATTGTGTTGTGTTGCTTCCGTTGAATTGTTGTTGTTGTTTGCTTGTGATGACGTTGTTAATAAATTGTGAGGTTGAAGGTTATGATGAAATTGGTTGTTTTACTCTGTGTTGTTGTTTTCCTTGTGATGTGTTGTGATGTTAT
This sequence comes from Vicia sativa, assembly GCA_021764765.1. NCBI lineage: Eukaryota > Viridiplantae > Streptophyta > Magnoliopsida > Fabales > Fabaceae > Vicia > Vicia sativa. The sequence goes on along the minus strand of CM038793.1, from coordinate 125,733,531 downwards.
GATGCTGTGATAAATTTTGTTGATAATGTGATGTTGCAGAGAAATTTAGTGACGATGAGTTACCTCTATTTGTTGATAACAATGGTGATATAGGCTTATGCCTTTGTGACGAATGATGATTGTTGTTATGTGATATTGCATGTGTCGAGTCACATGCATTGCATATTTTGCGACGACCTGGATTGGAAAACTGCGACAAAGGCCTATGCCTTGGCCTTGATGGCAACCTGCGATGAAGGCTTATGCCTTGTTGATGCCTTTATTAATTGGAAATTTGGCAATGGGGGATGAAGCCCTATTGGTACCACATGCATGTTTCATTTGAATAAGTTGTTGCATCTCATTGTTGCATATTTGAAATGTTGTGTTGATAAATTATTGTCGTTATATAACATTGATGATTATGTTGTGATTGTTTGTTGTGTGAATAAATTGTGTAGCGGTGATTTACATTATCTAAATTCTAATATATTATTTATCATACGATTTATTAGATTGTTAGATATCTCACCCCTTCTGTTGTTATGTTGCCTCTATGTGGGTAACGTCCAGGTAATGAGGAATAAAGATCTAGTAGCTGTTAGTTCGAGTCGGTGTCGTTGCTCTGATACGTAACACTCGCGGGGATGAGCGCTTGTTATTTTATCTTTTGTTTATTTAAGTTGGAGATGTTTTGAGTTGACTTTCTTTTGGAATCAAACTTGTTGCATTTAAATTGTTTTGATGTTGAACCAAGATGTTATGTTTTGAAGTTGGTTTTAAATTAATTTAAATGAATTTCGCTGCATTATGATTAAGGTTGATTATCCTAAAGCAACATGTTATAAATTGTTCATCCGAGTAGTATAGGTGTTATGTATCTATTATATGCGATTATACATTTGTTTTCATGATGATATGTAACATCCCATTATGTTCGAGGAATTTTGTGACTCTGATTTATTTATAATTTCGTTGGGTAGAAATGGGGTGTTACATAAAATGGTATCAGAGCAGGTCTGTCCGTCCGGGCAGAGTTGTCGAGTCGTAGTGTTGTTTAATAATCGAGTATTATTAATTATTTCTAACCATTGTTTATGTTGTAGTAAAAAGTTAAGATGGTTGGAAGGAACGATGCTGCGATTGCTGCTACTTTAGAAGCAATGGCTCATGCTATGGAGAATCAGCCGAATATTGGCGGGGATGCTGGATCCCGTAGCATGGCGACTTTCCAGAGGGAGAATCCGCCTACCTTCAAGGGCAAGTATGATTCAAATGGAGCATTGGATTGGTTGAAGGAAATTGAGAGGATCTTTTGTGTGATGGATTGCACTCAAGCGCAGAAGATTCGTTATGGTACTCATATGCTAGCAGTCGAAGCTGATGACTGGTGGCCAGAGACTCATCCAAGGGTGGAAGCTGCAGGTGAGGAGATCACTTGGGTTGTGTTCCGTAGAGAGTTTCTGAGGAAGTATTATCCTAAAGATGTTCAGGGTAAAAAGGAGATTGAATACCTTGAGCTGAAATAAGGGAATAAGTCAGTTAGTGAGTATGCTGCAAAGTTTGTGGAGTTGGCTAAGTTCTATCCGCTCTATAGCGAGGCGAATGCTGAATTTTCGAAGTGCGTCAAGTTTGAGAACGGGTTGCACTCGAAAATCAAGAAAGCAATTGGATATCAGAAGATTCGTATTTTCTATGATTTGGTTGATAGTTGTAGAATTTATTAGGAGGATAAGAATGCTCACTACAAGATAGATAATAAGACGAGGAGCAAGAATCAGAGTCGTACTAAGCCATATGATGCTCCAACTGAAAGAGGAAAATAAGAAGTTGCTGAGGGCCAAAAAACTAGTGGGAGAGATGCTCCTGCTAGTGTTACTTGTTTTAAGTGTGGAAAACCTGGTCATAAGAGTAATGTATGCACTGTTGAGGAAAAAAGGTGTTTTTGTTATGGTAAGACTGGACACACAACTCTTGATTGTAGGCATAAGGGAGTTATTTTTTTAACTGTGGTGAAGAAGGGGATATAAGTAGCCAGTTTCAGAAACCAAAGAAGGCACCAGGCAGTGGAAAAGTGTTCCCGTTGGTTGGAACTCCAACAGGCAATGAGGAAAGACTTAATAGAGGTACATGTTTCATGTATAGAACTTCGTTAATTACTATTATTGTTGTTGATTGAGTTGAAGATACTTGCATGTGTGCATTGGATTTTAATAATGTTAAGTTGTGGTTATATCGATAAAGTAGTGGTTGAAGTGTTTCCAAGCGAGATAAAAGGATCATAGAGTTAGATGCGGAATTGGCATTGAGAGTGGTTGTGCCGATTAGATTTTCGAGGACGGAAATATTCTAAGTGGGGGAGAGTTGTAACGCCCGAAAATTTAATTAATTATTTAATTAAATTATAGCCGAATCATTTAATTGAATCAATGGATGTTGGGATTTATCTCACAATCTGGACTTTTCTGCTTGTACTTCTATTCCCAACCAATGACAACTTTCTTGTGTTCTTCTATAAGAATGTGAGAATCTTTAACTCTGGACCTCTTCCTTGTTTAATCGGCTGTTTCTCCTTTGAAGTGCTTGAGCTCATGAACTAGTTGATTCTTTTATTGAGTAGCAAAAAGAAAATTTACGGTAAGTGCCTCGTTCTCTTCGAGCAGAGCTCGATTTTGAGCACGCACTCGCTCATAATACCCTTTTGAAACAACATCGGGAACTAAATCTAGAGGGTAGAAAGTTGCAGCTCCTGTAATAGAAGGCCCTTGACGATCACCATTTCTTTCTTTAATCCACTAGATGTAAGAAGCATAGGCTGTAAGATCTTTCTTACCAAAATACTGCCCTCCCTCAAGACTAACAATCTCCATGCTTGGATAGCCTTAATCATCGACCTTGTAACATCAGGCACATCATATTATGGATTTTATCGCACAAAACTTGCATCAGGAGGTCCCATCAAAGCATAACCCAACTGCCTCAGAGCAAGAGTCGAATTGTAGTTGACACCACCCCTTATGTTTATGAGAGGTACATTAGGAAGATCCCCGCAACAAATGATAATCTTCTCGCTCTCAGTTTTTCACATATCACGCCGATAACAACCAATATCTTGAGCTGTAAGACCCATCAATCTTGGAATCCATCTCATAATATGCTGAGTATTAACAAAAGCACCATTACGAGGAAGAAAACCCTGGAACCAATGTTACAATAATGGTGCACAACAATGAACAGTTCCACCTTTTCCTTTAAAACTCCTAGCATGTATGGAATGATAGACATCTCCCAAAAAAATCAGAATAGGATTCTGCTGAATGAATATGGAAATAACATTCATGTCAACAAATTTGGGATCATTCGGAAATAAAACCATCCCATAAATGCAACAAGCTAGAATAGAATTGAAACTCTTCCAATTCTTCTTGGCGGATTTGGCATTGGATTCTCGCAACAGGAAGCCCAAATGAAAACCTTTCAAAGCTCCCTTACTAGCACCATTCGCTGACACTACAAATTTCTCCATACAAAGGGCTTAATGCAACAAGCTAGAATAGAATTAAAACTCTTCCAATTCTTCTTGGCAGATTTAGAATTGGCTTTTCGCAACAGGAAACCCAAATAAAAACCTTTCACAGCTCCCTTACTAGCACCATTAGCTGACACTACAAATTTCTCCATACAAAGGGCTTTAGCGATCTGATCATCGGTCAGTTTCTCCATGGAAGCATGGAAAGGCAGCTGCTGTAGTATTGGAATATCCAAGATATGGGAATACTCTTCCAGAGTTGGAATCAATAAGTAATCAGGGAATACAAAACACCTCAGTTCATGGTCATAAAACTGAAATAGAGATTGGAGGCCATCTTTTTGATATTCAGTTAGAGGAGATTTCAAACATGTCATAATTCTTCCATAATCTTTGGTGAAGATGCTAACATTCTCGGGTGGAGACTTATTAGCCAATAGAATAAGATTCTCAAGAGCAGACGCAAGAAATTTGTACACTAGATGACATCTCTGATTATCCTTCTTTTCAGTATCCATCTTCCAAACGGCCTGACAACTAGACTTAAAGGCTAGAAAAGTCCTGGAAATAAACAAATATGTATATTAAAGTATGCAAACTAAATTTTTTTATGAATGCAATGCATTAAGGTCATATCTGATGCATGTTAAACAATTGTTGTACTGCTAACATAATCCCCAGTCAAATGTAACAAGATCAAAGGTTCGACATCAAATTGGAACTCCAATGAAAATACTAGAAAATACCAAGTCACTATCACTATCGAGTCACTATCAGTAACTATAATAATGATATCCCACCCCACCTCACAGGGTAATTTAGACATAATGGAGGTCCCTAATGATAAACATAGTTGATGATCCTTTATCGAGTACTTCACTATCTACATAATAGGGTGTAGGGCGAGAGTACCGTCAAACGAATCTCGTCTGAGTTTGGTACTTTATGCCTCCTCACACGCACTACGAGATACGAGATTCGACATGAACATCCATGTATCCTATATATGTAACGCCCGTTTTAATTAATATTATATTAATATTAATATTTTTGAATTACCGATCGATGTTTACTTTGCGACGAGAATATTTGTGTTAATTAATATATCTATTAATATATCAGGCGACGTTCCGTTCGGTCCAGTAAAATATTATTCGGATCCGATATTTAATTTCTCAGAATTATTTTAATTGATTGAATTAATGATATAATTAGATAGGGGTATGGGGAGCATGTTGTTAGAATTGGGTTTTTCACCCTTGGCTTACTAGTGGGGAACATACCATTATAAAACCTTTCTCCTCATTTTCCTTCCATTCATACATACCAAAACCAAACATAGAAATTTGGATGGCTAGTAAGAAAACAACATTATAAAACCATATTTCCTCATTTTCTTCCCATTTGGAACACAAAACCAAACCTAGAAAGCTTGAGAGAAAGAGAGGGTTTTGAGAAGAAGATGAAGAGGGGAAAGAGAAGAGCTTGAGGTTGGGTTTGTAGAATCATCACGATCAATCAAAGCTTCCATGGTAAGGGGTTTGATTTTTTCCATTTCATTATGGTTAGGGTTTGATGATATATGTTAGATTTGGGGAAAAATTGATAGTAGAGTTTTATGAATTATTTGAGTGATTGTTGGGATGGCTTGGTAGAGTTGAGTTAGGAACATGAATATAGATGTTATAATACCATGGCTAGTAGGATTAATTTGTGGAAATGGAAATGAAGAAAAACTATAAAAGAAAGAAAATAAGAAAATTGGAAAAAACAACAAAATGCACTGTCCGTATGTTTGGAGTTGGAGAAGAAGACGAAGGGGGTTGGGACAAGGGGAGGCGCCCACCTCACCTTGAGGGGAAACCGTCCCCAAGCCCAAGGCGACCTCCCTCACTTCTTTCACTACATGGGACGCACGTCCCTCTTTGCTGGTGGAGGAGACGAATTTTCATTGTATTTCTGTTTTCTGTTTGCATTTTGGTTTTCTGTTTCCTGCATAATTATGTTACCTGCATAATTATGCAGTGAGTTTTTGTTTCTCTTGCTTTTCCAAATTTCTTATACTATTAGTTAGTGTTAATAAAATATAACTAGGACATGAGTTAGCCGATTAAATTTAGAACCCGATTATGTTCTAATTTTCCGATTTCGGTAAATTCGACGACAGAGCAAGTTGCTCCGAATTCAATGAAAATTGACGTGCTAGCTAAGTTTGACATGTAGAACGTAGTGGTGAGATTAGTTTTTAGAAATTACGAGTTTTTACGAGATGACCCGAAACAAGCCAATTTTGAATAGGATTGTGTTTTAGTAGATTTAAGGCACGTATGGGCAATTCGTTTTCGACGTTGACGATTATGATTAATACCGGTTATTAGGAATTACTTTCGCAACGATTATTGACGTTTTGACTATTTTTCCCGTTTTTGGAATTTGACGAATTAATTGATAATGATGCGGTGTGAATAAACCTAGCTTTTGCGACGGTGTATTTATTAATGAATACTTGTTGATATGCAATGTGATGATATATGTTTTGTACATGATGATGTGATGATTAAATTGATGTTGTTAATAAATGCTTCCGATTTGTGAATGCATGACTTTTGGTGAATTTATTAGTGATGTTTGCATAATGCAATTATGATGCGATGATATATTTATCTTGTTTTGGATAAATTATGGCGATGTGTGCTTTATGCCAATTTGGATGAGCGATGATGATGTTTTTGTGTTGTGTTGTTTTATTGTCGAGTCACATACATTTCATAAGCGAAGAGGGCTTTTATGCCAAGCGATGATGGCTTTTATGCCGAGCGAAGATCGGATTTATACCAAGTGTCCCTAATTACGGACAAAGCGATGGGTACCACATGCATAACATAGTCGTGTCTCATGGAGTCCATTATGTTTATTTTGGAGTCTTTTGGTATTGAGTTTTATTTGATGGCTAATGATGAGTTTTGCAATGATTTAACTAGATGAAGTGCTTAATGCAAATAGGATGTGATGATGTTTGTGATGATGTTGTGATGATGGGCTATATGCCACAAGCGATGATGGGCTTTATGCCAAAAGCGAAGATGGGCTTTAGCCAATTTGTGATGATTTATTTATGTTGCTTATATTATTAACATTATTTAATGTTGTTGGTTGATGTTGTTGTTTAAGACTGCCGTGTTAATTAGTGATGTATTAGCTCGTGACAATTTTGTGGTGACGGAGGGTTATGTGTTGTTGCGATGAAGTATGCCGATGAGGTTATGACGATATAGTGTAGATTATACACATTAAAATGACGATCGAAGTAAGTGAGGTTTGGCTATGTGTTGGAATGCACTTATTAACTTATATCCTTTACAATTCCAAAACTATATATATATATATATATATATATATATATATATTATCATGCCTTTAATTATATATTTTGGAGTATCTCACCCTTTACTTGTTTCGCCGTTACCTTTATATTGGTAACGTGCGGTTATGAAGACGAAGTTTATAGTCATTAGTCAGTCGGTGTCACTCGATAGCACTCGGGGAATTATTATGTTGTCTTGTTGTTCTTCTTTTGTTGTTTGCCTTTGTAAATAAGAATCATAAATTATAAAAACATGATTTTGATGAGGAAGTTCAATAAAGGAAATGTTGCATTTTTATGAATCAAATTATAATTTGCGGCGAGGCTATGTATCTGAGATTTATACTTTAAAGCAAACTGTTTAATGTGAATTGGTTTTGAAGGTGTGATACCTCAGTATTTAATTTATGAAATTTTAAATTACTCTGATTTTTGTATATAAAACTTTGGATAATATTGGGGTGTTACAATATATCTCTGGCCGGGGTAGGGGGTCTTTTATCTCATATAACACCCACCCAATCAAGAGAACAACCAGTACAACAGCAACCAATATATAGGATATATGAAAGAGATAAAATTCCATATAGAATGCAATGCAAGCATACAAAGAATGATGTGATAAAGCGAGTAAATAGATAAACACCCAATGGATAAGAAAAAGGAAGCTAGGATCGACTCCTATACGGACCAACAATAGCTCAATTGTCCCCAGTGAAGTCGCCAGATGAAACTACCTGGCTGAACATCAACTGATAGGATATGTCAATGAAGTCGCCATCGCATGTTTTTTTAACTCGCGAAGGAGAAAGGAAAAAATCGAGTAAACCTGAAAGGGAAGAAATCACGGTCTTACGACCGAGAGATCTGGGTAAGGGAGTCTGTTATGCGAGGGGAAGGGATTAGCACCCCACGCGCCCATAGTATTCTACGATATCCACTTCTATTTTCTAGGTAAGGGGTGTGTTATATCTATTTATTTCTTAATCTCTATAATGCATGCAAAAGAAAAGAAAAATAAAGAAACCACGGGGAAAAGAAGGAAGTATTTACAAAGTTTTTCTCGGTCGAGCCCCGTGACAAGATTCCTACGTATTACCTCGTGCGATGGGAAAGTCAGAGCATTGTAGTTTGGCTCACTTGTTTTGGTGGGTTTTGTGTTTTTTACTTATGAAATAGATTTTAAACACAAAAGAAAGCGCCCGTAGGCGAAAAAGAGTTTGCATTGGTTGGTTTCTTTTACCTTTAAGAATGGAGTTTTGAACCATTATTAGGTGTTTTAGTTTTCAAAAGAAAAAGAAAGCAAGTTTTAATTTTATTACATGCAAGGATGTAAAAGAAACAAGCAAAACAAAAAGGAGACTAACTAGTGCTAGCCCTAATATTGTCATGAAAAGATTAGACCTAAGGTTGAGAATATAAGGGAATCTATACCTATGTTGACATGCAAAGGATGTATATCTTAATATCTAGGCTCGAGAGCTATCCTAATCGAGCGGTCCTAAGGGAAAGCTATCCTAATATCCGTCTTGGTTGTAGAACCAAGGGATGCAAAGGGATTAAGAAAATAAGTGCTTTGACAAAAGCACGCAAGCAATGCAATGCACAAACATATGAACACACATGCGTAGGAAAAGAAGGAAGTCCCATAGCCTGCGACGGTAACGAGTATACCGGAGTCAAACATGAGCCAACCATTCAATTCCTGTGAAAGGTATCACATCATGACATGAATTGTCAAGTGTGAAGAACAATAAGTGCAGGTATCAGCAGTAAATGCAAAACTCAAGAAGCCGTGGAGAGTCAGAATAGGTAACTCTTGCCACTTTTTATTATTTGACTCGATAAAGGAAGCAACACGATTCGCGTGGGCTGAGCTGACACAGACTAGAACTGTACGGGGGTCGATTGCGGACCCTTTTTGTGTTCCCATCACATCATCATCATTTATATCAATAAAGCGGGAATTTGCTTGGTGGTGCCACTCTGGGTTTCCTAACCACTCATGACCTATGCAAGCACAAATGTAAACTCTTAGTGAGAATCACCTCCCTATGCACGGAAGAGGATTTTAAACAAACCATAGACAAGTAGCACAGAACCTCCCTAAACGGGTCTTTAAATAAACCATAGGGGTTCCTGAACATGCTCCAACTACGGAAGCCCCATCATGCATCTCTATTCCTACTTCTCATGGCAGAAGAAACCTATAAAACCCTATTTCTCATGATATATAGGAAAGTTGTAAGAGAATGCAATAAAATGGTGTACAAAATACCAAACAGATAATAAATTCGTAGAGCACTGCAAGCTAAGAAATACTCTGGAAAAATTCATGTACTGCAACCAAGCAATTAGAGTAAACCGGAGAGAAATGCGCGGAGGCATCAAAGCATATGCGAAGTGTGCTTTTGTAAACATCAAAAACAATAAACCTTCAAAAGATGATGATCCAGACAAAGCAGACAAAGTATTGCGCGTTTGTATGCAAAATTAGTATCACATTATGCGTTTGTACACAATTGATACACATACACCTGCAAGAAAGCAGTAAAACCAAAAAAGCATACAATAGGATGCGCGTTCGTACGCAAACAAATATTGGAATGCACGTTCAAACGTAAACAAATATTGGAATATGCGTTCGTACGTATTCCAATCAAAAGCACTTGCAAGAAAGGAGTAAAACCAAACAAGCAGACAATAGGATGCACGTCCGTACGTAAACCAGATCAGAATGCACGTTCGTACGCATTCAAATCGAAAGCACCTGCAAGAAAGGAGTAAAACCAAATAAGCAGACACTAGGATGCGCGTTCTTACGCAAACAAAGATTAGAATGCACATTTGTACGCGTTCCAATCAAAAGCACCTGCAAGAAAGGAGTAAAACCAAACATGTAGGCAATAGGATGTGTAACGCCCTGTTTTTAATTAATATTATATTATATTAATATTTTCGAGTTACCGATCAATATTAATTTTGCGACGAGAATAAATGTACTAATCGATATATATGATAATATATTTGGCGACGTTTCATTCGGTCCGGTTTTTATTCCGTTCGGTTCGATAAGATATTATTCGGATCCGATATTTAATTCCCCGAAATTATTTGAATTAATGATATAATTGGATAGGGGTATGGGAAACATTTTGTTAGAAATGGGTTTTTCACCCTTAACCTTACTAGTAAGGCACACCATAAATACATTCCCATTGTTTTCTTTCCATTTTTCATAACAAAAGCCAAAATAGAAACTTGGGAGCTTGAGAGAAAGAGAGGGTTTTTGGGGAAGAAGAAGAAGAGGAGCACGAACAAGCATGAAGTTGAGATTGTGTTGAAGCATCTTGAAATCAACCAAGCTAGAGGTAAGGGGTTTGATTTCTATCTCATATAGTTAGGGTTTGATAGTGATAGTTTGGATTGGGGGAAAATTGATAGTTGGTTTATAGGGTTTTGTTGATTGATTGTTGAAATAGTTTAGAAAAGTTGGATTAGGAGTAGAGATTATGGGTGTATTTCATTGCTAGTAGTAGAAATGCATGTTATAAAATGAAAAATAGAAAAATTGGAAAACTGTTAAGAAAAACCAGAAAACCAATCGCGCAGGGAAAAAGAAAGGAGAGTTTTGTGTGGAGTGCTCATGGAGGGGGAGGCGCCCACCTCAAGGTGAGGGGCGGACGTCCCCCATGTTGAGGCACTCGCCTCCATACACACACATAGCAAGGGACGTTCGTCCCTGAGAGGAAGGAAGGAAGAAATGGAAACTGCACGTCCCTGAGAGGAAGGAAGGAAGAAATGGAAACGCAGTTTGCTGTGTTTTCTGTATTCTTGAGTTTTCTGTTTTCTGTCAAACTGTCTTCTGCATAATTGTTAGTTTCTAGCTTCTGTTGGATTCAATTTCCTCAATTCCACCTAGTAACCTTTTATATCACTAAAATATAATTAGGATGTAGAATACTCGATTAAATTTAGAACCCGATTATGTTCCGATTTTCCGATTTCGGTAATTTCGACGACGGAGCAAGTTGCTCCGAATTCAACGAAAATTGACGTGCTAGCTAAGTTCAACGTGTAGAACGTAGTGGTGAGGTTATTTTTTTTTTGAAATTACGAGTTTTTACGGAACGACCAGAAATAGGCTTAATTACGGTTAAATTGAATCGGATTTCATTTTAGTGGATTTAGGACACGTATGGACAATCCGATTACGACGTTGACGATTATGATTAATACCGGTTATTAGGAATGGCTTTCGCGACGATTATAGGTGTTTGACAATTTTTCCCTATTCGGAATTTAGTGAATGAATTAACAATGATGTGGTGTGATTATACATAATGTTTGCGGCGATGTATTTATTAATGGATACTTGATAATATGCGATGCGATGCGATGATATAAGTCCTTGTACATAATGATGTGATGATTATATTGATGTTGTTAATAAATGCTTCCGATTTGTGAATGCATGATTTTTTGATGATGATGAATTATTGGTGATGTTTTGCATAATGCAATTATGATGTGATGATATATTTATCTTGATGTGGATAAATTATGGCGATGTGGGCTTTATGCCAATTTTGATGAGCGATGATGATGTTTTTGGTGTTGTGTTGTTTTATTATCGAGTCACATACATTGCATTGGCGATGAGGGCTTTTATGCCAAGCGACGAGGCTTTTATGCCAAGCGACGAGGCTTTTATGCCAAGTGTTCCTAATTATGGACAAAGAGACGGGTACCACATGCATAACATAGTCGTGTCTCATGGAGTCGGTTATGTTTCTGTTTGAGTTGTTTGGCGTTGGGTTTTTAATTGATGGATGATGTTGAATTTGCGATGATATATGATGCTTTGTTTGGTGATGATCTTTATGATGAACATGAAATGAATATAACTTAATAATTTCATGATAACTATGCGATGAATATAAATGATGAGTTTTGCGATGATTTAACTTGATGAAATGCTTAATGCAAATATGATGTGATGATGTTCGTGACGATGGGCTTTTATGCCAAAAGCGACTATGGGCTTTAGCCAATTTGTGATGATTTTGTTTATGTTGCTTATGTTATTAGCATTGTTTAATTTTGTTGTTTGATGTTGTTGTTTATGATTGCCGTGTTAATTTGTGATGTATTAGCCTGTGGCGATTTCGTGGTGACGGAGGTTTATGTGTTGTTGTGATGATTTGTGCCGATGAGACTAAGGCGATTAAGTGTAGATTATACACTTTAGAATGACGATAAGTGTAAGTGAGTTTTGCTTATACATTGGAATGCACTTATTAATCTATATCCTTTATAATTCCGAAACTATATGTATATGCTATCATGCCTTTAATTATATGTTTTGGAGTATCTCACCCTTTACATGTTTCGCCGTTACCTTTATATTGGTAACGTGCAGGTTATGAAGACGGAGATTATAGCTGCTATTAGTTGAGTCGGTGTCGCTCTGATACGTAGCACTCGGGGGAATATTTGTGTTGTCTTGTTGTTGTTCTTTTGTTGTTCTTCCTTTTGTAAATGAGAATCATACTTTATGAAAACATGATTTGATGAGGAAGTTTAATAAAGAAAGTGTTTGGAATTGTATGAATCAATTTATGATTTCCGATGATGCTATGTATCCAAGATTTATACTTTAAAGCAAACTGTTTAAAGTGATTTGGTTTTGATGATGTGACGCCTCAGTATTTAATTTATGAAATTTTAATTTACTCTAATTATTTTTACATATAAAACCATGGGTAATATTGGGGTGTTACATTAGTGGTATCAGAGCAGGTCGGTCTATCGACCAGGTTATTTATGTGTTTAAACCCTATTGTATGCGACATGTGTGTGAAACACTATCGTACTTGCTTGTTTCTATTTGTTTGTCTGCAGAGATGAGTTTGAAACAAGTGGGCGAGAAGTTTTTCTTCTTGGTGGCGCTTGTGGCTTAGAGATTGAGCCTCAAGCAGGGTTACACTTTGGTAACTTGAAGTGTAAGTTTGAAGACGCTGTTGTGGTTTGGTAAAGATGGTTTATGTCACCATCATGAATGTCGACTGTCTATTGACAAATTGAGGAACTGATCACCCTTAATCTCTTGTTGATAGTAGTCGGGATTTGTGTTGGTTGGGATAGACTTGTCTTGCCAGCTTAATAGTGTATGAAGCGGATGAGTTAGCACAAGGTAGTGCATGGTTACTTGAGTGGTAGGAGAATTTGGATTTTTGGTGAGAAACAAGATTTTGGCAAGCGAGCTTCTTGTTGTGATTCTTCTGAAGCGTATTGTGAAGATGTGAGTGAATTACCGCCGTAGTGCGAGGTGAAGTTTTAATGGATTTAGTTTCTGGAATTAGTTGTGATTTGAAGTATTCTTAAGGGATGTTTACATCCGAGTTAGAGTTGAAGAGTCAACTTGAGGATTGGTTTGAGCAGAGTTTGTTTATTCGAGCGGGTCACCGGGGAGTGCCCCAGTTGTGTTGTTCAAAAAGGAACGAAGGTCGCTTAAGATGATGTGTCGTTTTCAGACAAAGTAACGAATTGGATGTTGAGGACAAGTATCTACTTCCAAGGATTGATATTTGGATGAACCAGTCAATTAGAGTTTATGTGTTTAGTGAGATTGATGCGATGTTTGGCTGTCTACGGGTTAGTGTGTGAACTGAAGATGTTTAGACAATGTTTTTCAAGATAGTGTATGGTCCTGGCGAGTGTTTGTTGATGTCATTAGTGTGACTGATGCGTCAGGTGTGATTTTGGAATGTTCAGACAATACTCTCATGAGTAGTTGTAAGAGTTATTTCTTGTTCATGGATATTATTTGGTTCACATCAAGTTAAGGAATTGTGGCAAGCATCCGAGCGTTGCGTTATCAGTAGTGAAATTAGATCGGTGCATGTCGAGAATTCTAAAGAAGGAGTTTTGGAACTGTTGGACGTGAGCGTCTTAAGTAAGCGACTTAGACGGTGATATTATGGACAATTCCGCGAAGATTTATTTCGTGTCTTGTAGAAGACTTCAAGGGGGTTATTTCAGAGCTTAGAAGTTCCTTTGTTTTGGATGGTTAACTTTGTGAGTTTTATGGAAGATCTTTTTATAAGTTGGTGTTGATCGTGGGTACTTTGACTTCAGATGGTCGAGTCATTATTTGGGACTTCGCAATGGGAAGCGAATTTGTTTGAGCCGGTGAAAAGTTTAGCGAATACTTTGATTTTGGTTTTGTTCTGTACTAAAGAACCTTGTGCGGTGTATTATGATATTTTATTTTGGACTTGAGATGTTTATCGACATAGAGTTGGAAAAAGTGTATTACCTTGGAACGATTTGATTTTCATGAGGGAAAGTTGTCGGACACGTGAGTTAGAGTTTGATGCGGTTGTGCTCATTTGAAATCTTAAAGGTGCAGATGTTAACGACGAGGAGATTGGAATTGTTGAAGATAATTCAAGTTTGAGTGCGATCTATAAAGAGACTTCGTCTAGTGCAGAGTTTAGTATGTTGATATCGCGGATAACCCAAGAATATCTGATTTGGGATTATATTATTTTGAAGAATGTTGCATGTTTGTTTTGAGACACTTGTTGAGATTAAGTCCAGAAAGTTATCAAGAAATTGTTCGCTACTGCCATATGGATTTCGTTGGATACTAATGGTCGCGGTGGATTATTAGTTACGAGTAAGATAAGTCTTGACAGTAAAGAATGTTGAGATGGTTTGGTAGCCACAGGTACCTTAATACGATTGATGTTTTATAAAGGAAGGTGTTCTATTGTGACTGAAGTCGGTCGCAACGGTGTTCATGATTGGATTCCATAGAAATTGACGTTATGGTTCTAAGTCCGACCTGTGTTGTAAGTCAGGAGTATGAGACGATGTTGATGGGTTGAGTTCTTGAGAGAGTGTTTTGGCTTGAATTACCACTTTGGAAGATTGAAAGTTGCGAAAGGTGTTTCGAATAAGAAGCCTGGGTATTGATCGTTGCGACGGTACGAGGATAGTGACTACGTAATATATTTTGGGAATTGAATTGTTATAAGGGAAGACTTCGTTGAAGTCAAGTGTATACGTCGAAGTTTCACAAGTGAATATTTGGACAATATTTTAAAAAGGTCAAACTATGTCATGTATTTTAGAGATCAATGGACGTTGAACAATCAAGAATGAAAGAGTAAATTTTTTCGAGCTGATGAGACTGATATTACGAGGTATCCGATAGGTGTACGCTTTGAACGTATCCATTCAGAGTAATTGTGAAGTTGAGGTTTAACCAAGTGTTTTGCGGCTGACATCATTTGCGTAAAAGTGAAGCAGCATGGTTTAGATATCGAGCATTGAATTTTTAGCGAGTATGCGAGATTGTTGGACTTGGGCTAGCGAGTTATAGTCGCAAGTCGTCTGTATCAACCCTAGAATGAGTGGTGTATCGCAGTTCGGTTATGTTTGAATAGCGGGTTATTGTTCAAGGGTTGTACGTTGGTAATCTACAAGGATGATGTGACCTTGTGATTTTCTAGACTGAAAGCGATAACTGCAAGTGTAATTCTTGAGTTCGTGCTTATGCGTGAATGAAGGCATCTTTTTCGTGTTTGCGTAGCACGCGTGGTTCTATCATATTCTGTTTGTTTCAGTTTTGGTTTGTATAACCATTCTGTTGTTTTCGTTTTAACGATGGTGTCGGTGTTGTGTCGTAGGACTTTATGTTCCTATCTTTGGTGACTCCTTTCCGAGGTGTCGGTTCGAGTGTATGACTAATTCCATGGTTGAGGCGTTAGGATGGTATCGATCTTGTTTGTTTAGTTCTCGAGTGAACCGGTGTGGCTGCGACTTGTTTGGTTGTTGAGTGTTATTTGGTTTCCGAGTGCATTGTATGGGCTTTGCATCTCGGCATGGTTGTTCTTGTTTGGACGTACGGGTTAGAGAGATACCCTTGTCTTTTGTGTCTGTTGTATGTTGTTTAATTGACGCGAGGATTGAGCGGACGAATGCGTAGGCATGTCCCTAGTTGTTCATTTTGGTCGAAATTTCGAGGACGAAAAGTTTATAAGTGGGGGAGAGTTGTAACGCCCTGTTTTTAATTAATATTATATTATATTAATATTTTTTCGAGTTACCGATCGATATTTATTTTGCGACGAGAATAAATATACTAATCGATATATATGATAATATATTTGGCGACGTTTTGTTCGGTCCGGTTTTTATTCCGTTCGGTTCGATAAGATATTATTCGGATCCGATATTTAATTCCCCAGAATTATTTGAATTAATTGAATTAATGATATAATTGGATAGGGGTGTGGGAAGCATTTTGTTAGAATTGGGTTTTGCACCCTTAACCTTACTAGTAAGGCACACCATAAATACATTCCCATTGTTTTCTTTCCATTTTTTATAACAAAAGCCAAAATAGAAACTTGGGAGCTTGAGAGAAAGAGAGGGTTTTTGGGGAAGAAGAAGAAGAGGAGCAAGAACAAGCATGAAGTTGGGATTAGGGGTGTTCGCGGTGCGGTTTGGGCGGTTTTGACGCAAAAAATCATCCGAACCGCGAGAGAAAAAGACATGCGGTTTGGTTCGGTTGACTTTTAGAAAAAAAACCAAACCAAACCAAACCAATGCGGTTTGGTTCGGTGCGGTTGGTTCGGTTTTTTACAAATAATTTGTTGAGTCATACATTCACATATATATGACAACATAACTTTGTATTTGGTCATTCATACATGATACACTATTAAATAATAACAAAAAAACTAATCATATTTGGACAATAACTTTTCATTTAATATGTAAAAGTTAGATTAGACAAAAGTGAAATAATAAACATAAAATAATAACATAAAACAATATAAAAAATATTATAATAAAACAAAAAAAATAGAAGAGATGAGAAATTAGTGAAGATGAAAAAGAAAGAACATAAGAGAGGAGAGATTAGAGATAAAGATGTGCGATAAAATGAAATTGAAAGCGAGAAAAATTGCACAAAAAATAAGAACGTGCAAAGGAAATAATATAAGAAAGTAGAGATTAGATAAGAAGAGACAAATTGAAACTATAACTGTAAAGATGAGAAAATTGTCTATAATCATAAGGCTAATGTATAATAGATTTAGGTTTGGGTTAGATGCGA
Source organism: Vicia sativa (assembly GCA_021764765.1). Classification (NCBI taxonomy): domain Eukaryota; kingdom Viridiplantae; phylum Streptophyta; class Magnoliopsida; order Fabales; family Fabaceae; genus Vicia; species Vicia sativa. The sequence continues at coordinate 125,716,524 of CM038793.1, read as the reverse complement.
TTTAAGTAAAATATAGGTTGTAACATAATGCGGTTTAGTTCGGTTTGCAAAATACAAACCGCAAACCGAACCAAACAATGCGGTTTTGTTAAAAAATGTCCCAAACTAATCCGAACCAAATGCGGTTTTTTGCGGTTTTCGGTTTGGTTTGGTTTGGTTTGCGGTTTTCTATTGGGTTGGTTTGGTTTTGAACACCCCTAGTTGGGATTGTGTTGAAGTATCTTGAAATCAACCAAGATAGAGGTAAGGGGTTTGATTTCTATCTCATATAGTTAGGGTTTGATAGTGATAGTTTGGATTGGGGAAAATTTGATAGTTGGTTTACAGGGTTTTGTTGATTGATTGTTGAAATAGTTTAGAAAAGTTGGATTAGGAGTAGAGATTAGGGGTGTATTTCATTGCTAGTAGTAGAAATGCAAGTTATAAAATGAAAAATAGAAAAACTGTAAAACTGGAAAACTGTTAAGAAAAACCAGAAAAACAATCGCGCAGGGAAGAAGAAAGGAGAGTTTTGTGTGGAGTGCTCATGGAGGGGGAGGCGCCCACCTCAAGGTGAGGGGCGTCCGTCCCCCATGCTGAGGCACCCGCCTCCATACACACACATAGCAAGGGACGTTCGTCCTTGAGAGGAAGGAAGGAAGAAATGGAAACGCAGTTTGCTGTGTTTTCTGTATTCTTGAGTTTTCTGTTTTCTGTCAAACTGTCTTCTGCATAATTGTTAGTTTCTAGCTTCTGTTGGATTCAATTTCCTCAATTCCACCTAGTAACCTTTTATATCACTAAAATATAATTAGGATTTAGAATAGTCGATTAAATTTAGAACCCGATTATGTTCCGATTTTCCGATTTCGGTAATTTCGACGACGGAGCAAGTTGCTCCGAATTCAACGAAAATTGACGTGCTAGATAAGTTCAACGTGTAGAACGTAGTGGCGAGGTTAGTTTTTCGAAATGACGAGTTTTTACAGAACGACCCGAAATAGGCTTAATTACGGTTAAATTGAATCGAATTTCGTTTTAGTGGATTTAGGACACGTATGGACAATCTGATTGCGACGTTGACAATTATGATTAATACTGGTTATTAGGAATGGCTTTCGCGACGATTATAGGTGTTTGACCATTTTTACCTATTCGGAAATTAGTGAATGAATTGACAATAATGTGGTGTGATTAAACATAATGTTTGCGGCGATGTATTTATTAATGGATACTTGATAATATGCGATGCGATGCGATGATATAAGTCCTTGTACATAATGATGTGATGATTATATTGATGTTGTTAATAAATGCTTCCGATTTGTGAATGCATGATTTTTTGATGATGATGAATTATTGGTGATGTTTTGCATAATGCAATTATGATGCGATGATATATTTATCTTGATGTGGATAAATTGTGGCGATGTGGGCTTTATGCCAATTTTGATGAGCGATGATGATGTTTTTGGTGTTGTGTTGTTTTATTATCGAGTCACATACATTGCATTGGCGACGAGGGCTTTTATGCCAAGCGACGAGGGCTTTTATGCCAAGCAACGAGGCTTTTATGCCAAGCGACGAGGCTTTTATGCCAAGTGTTCCTAATTATGGACAAAGAGACGGGTACCACATGCATAACATAGTCGTGTCTCATGGAGTCGGTTATGTTTATGTTTGAGTTGTTTGGCGTTGGGTTTTTAATTGATGGATGATGTTGAATTTGCGATGATATATGATGCTTTGTTTGGTGATGATCTTTATGATGAACATGAAATGAATATAACTTAATAATTTCATGATAACTATGCGATGAATATAAATGATGAGTTTTGATGATTTAACTTGATGAAATGCTTAATGCAAATATGATGTGATGATGTTCGTGACGATGGGCTTTTATGCCAAAAGCGACTATGGGCTTTAGCCAATTTGTGATGATTTTGTTTATGTTGCTTATGTTATTAGCATTGTTTAATTTTGTTGTTTGATGTTGTTGTTTATGATTGCCGTGTTAATTTGTGATGTATTAGCCTGTGGCGATTTCGTGGTGACAGAGGTTTATGTGTTGTTGTGATGATTTGTGCCGATGAGACTAAGGCGATTAAGTGTAGATTATACACTTTAGAATGACGATAAGTGTAATGAGTTTTGCTTATACGTTGGAATGCACTCATTAATCTATATCCTTTATAATTCTGAAACTATATGTATATGCTATCATGCCTTTAATTATATGTTTTGGAGTATCTCACCCTTTACATGTTTCGCCGTTACATTTATATTGGTAACGTGCAGGTTATGAAGACGGAGATTATAGCTGCTATTAGTTGAGTCGGTGTCGCTCTGATACGTAGCACTCGGGGGAATATTTGTGTTGTCTTTTTGTTGTTCTTTTGTTGTTCTTCCTTTTGTAAATGAGAATCATACTTTATGAAAACATGATTTGATGAGGAAGTTTAATAAAGAAAGTGTTTGGAATTTTATGAATCAATTTATGATTTCCGATAATGCTATGTATCCGAGATTTATACTTTAAACCAAACTATTTAAAGTGATTTGGTTTTGATGATGTGACGCCTCAGTATTTAATTTATGAAATTTTAATTTACTCTGATTATTTTTACATATAAAACCTTGGGTAATATTGGGGTGTTATAGGATGCGCATTCATACGCAAACAAAGATTAGAATGCGCGTCCGTACGCATTCCAATCAAAAACACTTGCAAGAAAGGAGTAAAACTTAACATGCAGACAATAGGATGCGCGTTCATAAACAAACAAAGATTAGAATCCGCGTTCATACACATTCCAATCAAAAGCACCTGAAAAAATGGAGTAAAACCAAACAAGTAGACAATAGAATGTACACGTATGTGCACAAACAATGGAACGCGCGTTCGTACACATTCAAACAGGAGGATAACCTGCAAGAAGGTGTCAACCAAAATAATATGTAAATGGTATGCATATTCATACGCATAAAAGCATTAGAATGCGCGTTCGTACGCATTCAAGATCGGATAACCTGCAAGAAGTTGTCAATCCAAGCAAATAGACAATAGAATGCACACACGTGTGTGCAAGCGCAAAATTAGGATGCTAGAAATTCAAATCTCACGTAAAAGAGGTCAAAGGACCTTGCACATGAAATAATGTGTCGATATTAACAAAGCAAGTGCTAGAAACAAAACACTGAATGCAAAACTGATTACAAATATGATTATAAACTAGTATAAGCATGTAAGAAGTGAAATAAAATCACAAAAATCAGCTTGGGAAGCCACTACGTTTTAGATATGTTGCACTCAAAATTTGGTTCCATAACCTCCAAAAACGGTTCCAGAACGTTCCAAAATATAGGGGACATGTACCGTTACTTCGGACTTTCAAGGAAAAGTGAGTTTCGATACATGAAAACACTAAAAAATGCTTATGGAATCACAAAATCCATGTTTTGAATTAAGTTTCGATTCAATTTTTGTTTGGTTTTGAAATGTGAGATTTTTATACCCCAAAATTTTCCCTCCTACTTCTCAAGACAATCCACAACTATATACTCAAGGATTTCACAAGGGTTGACTAGATAAACCCTCTTCTAAGCAATCCATCCAAGCTAGGGTTCTGCTCCTCTAAAGTCCGGATGGATCTCCAGTGATTTAAATGGTCATCATACATCATCATATGCTTCAAGGGATCAACATATCAAGTTTCAAGCCTTATAAGTCAAAATTTCTCATCCAATTGCTCAGATGGTTGAAAATCAACTGTATTGTACAAAAAGTCAATTGTGGTCAACATGCTGTCAAACTTCATAATTTTTTGTCAACACCAATATTTTGAAGTAATATTCATCATTTGATCAAGGGTTGGCCATGATACAACAAGAAAAGTCAAGATCTGATCAAAAGTCAAAGTTTCTAAACTAGGGTTCTTCAGACAAAAGTCAACAGAACTTTGACCAAGCATAACTTTCACATACTTTATCAAAAAAATTTCCACCAAAACTCATTTAAAAGGGAATTCGATTCTCTACAACTTCATGTCTCACAAGCTTGGGCTGGAAATGCTTCATTTGGAAGTTATGGATCAAAATATTACAGGTCCTTTTAAAAAGTCAACAAAAAGTCATCTTTTTGCAAAGAAGTGTTCATGAACATGGAAACTTCAATTAAGATGAAACCAAAAGGGATGTTTATAGGAAATCTTGAGCTTTCTAAAAAGTCCAAAAACACCGAAAATGTTACAAATTGAGCAAGATACAAATTGTCCAAGTTGAGCATTTTTGAGGAGGTGCATGAAGGAAAATACCTAACAAAAGCAAATATTTTTCAAATGGGCCTAAGATTTTATGATCCAAACTTGATTATAAGATTATAAATGGTCTCTATACTCCTTACCACGACTCCTTTTCAATTTATTTAATTTATTTTGGATTTAAAGCATTTAAATACAATTTTAATTAAATAAAATACAAAAGCAAGGTCTAAGACAAGTTGGGCTTGATTTCTACTAATCTTGAGGACCAAGGAAGCCCAAACAAGATGCCAAATTCGTGCAAGAGGCTACAAGGAAGGAAATATCTATTTTTGGCAAGTTTGGATCAATATTGGTGTAAGATTATTTTTGCATTGAAAGCAATATATTTTCTCTTGATTGTTGATTAAATCACTTGCTCTCTATATATACCACAAGTTCAGAAGCACAAGGGACGAAATCCTGGCCTCGAGAGCAACCCTAAAACCCACAAAATTCAAGGAAACTTGAGAAATCGTGTTTCATATTCCCAGCCATTTTCAAACAAATCTAAGGACTCCATCGTGCTCCTAAGGTATCATAGGGTAAGTCTGGATCCATAACCATGGCCAAAACTCCCTGAACTACGTACAGCATGAAGCACATTTACTCTAAACTTTTGCTTTTTGTATTTCTAATATTGTCGTGTTTTTGTCTGAACTAACACTATTAATGCTTTCCTGAGACGCTATGAAACAATTTAGAACGATCGGAAGAAGCTTTTCATGGCCAGAACTCGATCTGCCATTGTTAGGGCATCAAACTCATGAAACTTCGGATCTAGGATTACAGGCAGTTTTAGACTGAAATAACATCACCATTGAATTCGCAGCACCCTAAATATATGATCTGGACTTTTGTTTTTTCTTTAAATGATGCATTTTGTAGGTTTTAGAAGGAGTACACAGACGGAGAAGACGACCGGAGCCTTACTCCGGCGCCTCTAACTCAGGTCAGGAACACATATGTGTTTATGCCTTCACTTTGATACACGAATATATCACCGCCCCAACGGTTAACCCTGCGCGCGTCATGTCACTTTCCTCTCTAAGGGCGTGGGTTCAAACCCCACCTTTTTGCTGTTTTTTTTAATATTTCTAATTAACACAGGTTTTCAGAGTCTCTAGAAGGAACACCTCCAGAAGCTCCAGCTGGATGTCCCAACACCGAAGCTCCACTGGCTTCCCTTGAGAACCCTCCAGAAGACCTAGCTTCTAGATGTCCTCAGATGAAAAACGCCCGGAAGCTCCAGCTCCTGGACGTCCCAGATCTAGAATCTCCAGAAGCCCCTGGGGCTTTTGGACCCTTCCAACATCAGATCTCCCAAAAGCTCCAGCTTCTGGATGTTTCCAGACGGATCTCCCAAAGCGCCACCGGATGTTTCAACACATTCCCCGAAGCTCCGCTTCAGACGTCCCCAACAAGACAATCTTGAAGCCCCACGGACCCTTTCGATCGAAACCCACCGGTCATTTTCAGCAGGACCTTCCCTAGAAACTCCAGTTTCTGGGTGCCCAATTTGCGCCACTCACAGAAGGCTTGGCTTCTGTGGCAGCTTTCGTCAGAAGCTCTGATAGATTGTTCTTTGTTCTATTTTTTTTCTACTTTTTCTTATGTCCCTTTTATTTTAATTTAACAAATTTAATTAGTAATTAGGTTAAATAATTAGTTTAATTAGGTAATTTCACGAATAATTTTCTCCATGCTTTTTATTAATTAATTATAATTAATTTAATTTAGGTTAATTTTCATTTATTCTTTTTTAATTAAAATCAATTAGAACTAGGTTTTTCTCATATTAACATTAACCTTCAAAAATACCAAAAATATTAGGATTTAAGTTTTGTCACTTAGACCCTTCATTTATTATTCTACATTTTAAATTCTAGAAAGGTTGTATGGGTCGCAGTTTTTTTTTATCATGTAATAGCGTAGGACCTTTACATTTCTGCCTTTACTTTCCGCACTCCCATATTATGTATCTGCCCCAAAGCCATGTAATAGCGTAGGAACTTTACATTTCCGTAATTTATTTTTCGCACCTATTAACTGCTAGAAATTAGGCGTGTATGGCAAGACTAGAAACAATCAAGATCACTGCTAATCATAAGATAAAATATCTGAATACAACACACTCTTCACACTTGCACCCACCTTAGAGTATCCTCTCTTGTTGCCTTAGGAAAATGGTCATGTCCCTCGAACGTAGGGATATCTTAGCATAGCTGCCTACAATATATCATCATAGTCCCTTCGACTTAAAAGATCATAGTGTAATACGGTGAACTGACTTTGAGAATTTGTTTTGCTTTTTATCGCAAATGTGCAGATAGCAAGAGTCGCCACCGACTTTTCTTTTATCCAATTAAGGGAAGGTGAAAAGAACAGGAAAAACCCTCCGTTAGATTCTGAGTAAGGGAGAAGGTTATGAAAAGGGAAGGTATTAGCACCCCTTTCCATCCGTAGTTATCTACGGGCTCTTAGTTGCTTCTAGCTCATTTTTAAAGTGCTTTCTGTGTGTTTGACAAAAATGTTTTGAAAAGGCATTTCGCTTTGACTTTGTAATGATTCATGTAGGAATGTATACAAAGTGTTCGGAAATGTTTTGTTTTTGAAAAGTGTTTGAACTTTGACAAAAGTGTGAGGTGTGAAAAAGTATTTTGTTTGAACAAGCAACTGAAAGTCTTATTACCTACTCAGAATGGTCGTTTTCGTGTTGTTTTACTCTTCTTTAGAATAGTGCTATTCATACCATTAGTTGGTAGGTGACCATATTCGTTGGATGTAAAGGGACATCAGATGGTCATAGAAGGCAACTTGTAGGAGTATCCTAGCACATTCGAAGGGACGATCATCACTTTTCGTAGGCATCAATCGAGGGACGAGATCATGTTTTTGTAGGCCACGTCGAGGGACTCATGATCTTTGATTCGAAGGGACTATGATGATATGTTTGTAGGCAACGGTGCTAGGATACCTCTACGTTTGAGGGACTTGACCATTTATTCGAAAGGCAACGAGAGAGAATTACCCTAAGGGGTGCATGTGTGAAAAGAGTGTGTTAATTCAGATATTTGATCTTGCAAATTATATGCGATCTATGTTGTTTTTATCTTGCCATACACGCCTAGTTACTAACAGTTTATAGGGTGCGGAAAATAAATTGCTGAAAGTAAAGTGCGGAAAGTAAATCCTACGCTATTACATGGCTTTGGGGCAGTTACATAATAGGAGTGCGGAAAGTAAAAGTCCTAATTAAACTATTACATCCCATGAGCAGTTACATAATGTTGGAAAGAAAAGCGAGAAAAATAGTCCGAAACATTACAACCTGTGAACAGATACATAATCGAAAAATATGAGAAATTCGCATAAGAGGAAAAATGTTAGTAAAAATAAGGTTTTTGAATGAGGAAAAAGATTTTTAGTCATGCTGATTAGATGATATAGAAATTTTTTGGAAATTTTCTGGATCGATTTTTATAATTAAAAGCAATTAAAAGTCAATTTACTGGTTAATTAGTAATTAATTAAAATATGCATGCAAAAATATTAATTTTAATATAAAAAATTAAATAAGTATTTTTCTGATTAAAATGCAAAAGGAAAATATTTTTGGTGATTTTTAAATGCATGAGAAAAATATTTGAAGATAAATTAAATTGAATGAAAATATTAAAAGAAAATAAGAAAAAGAAAGTTAGTTTGGAAAACTGTTAAAAAAGAAATTGCCATGCCAAGGATCGAACCCAGGACCTCGTGGAGAAACCAACCAACGCGTTGCCATCTGAGCCAAGTGTACTTGGTGTTTTTAATCTGCAATCAATGGTTTATAAGTGGTAAACGTGTCATATTTTGAATTTTCAAAGCACAGCCACGCGTGGGACCCAAGTTATAACGTATAAGCGAATCAGAATGCAAGGAAGTGCCACACATGCCTCGCCGGTCTCAGTACAGTCAGCGACCCCGGAGCCCTAGCTCCGGTCGTCTTCTCCGGCAAGCTCGGCGGCCAATCCTGCAAAATAAGTAAAATCAAAGCAAAAGAAAGACCTTATCCCCCTAATTCGAACCCTGCGAGTTCAACGGTGGTGTCCATTTGTCTTGAATCGGCCTGTAAATTGAGTTTCGAAGAAGATGACATAAACTTCCCTAACAATGGTGTAACACGATTTGGACGTTCAAACTCATGAACGATGGCCCAGATCCTGTCTATGATACCTCATAATCATGTTAGAATGGTTAGTTTCAATTAAAACATGCTAATATTAAAAATTCGAAAACAACAAGAATGTAAATCGGAGCTTCATGATATGCACGATTCATGCGTGTTTGGCCATGGATAGTGATGTGTACTTACTCAATCTTACCTCAAGAACACAATGGAATGATTGAAAGTGGCTGGAAGTAAGATTTCGAAATTTCCAACTTTGTGAAAAATTTGAGAGAATTAGGGTTGCTTCAAGAGGCTAGGGTTTCGTCCTTTGGTCTTGTGAATGCATTAGGTATTTATAGAGCAAGAGATTGGAGCAAAAAGAATGAAAAAAGATGTGGCTTTTAATGCAAAAATATTTTCTCTTTAATTTTTATCAAATCTTTCCAAAATTTGATTTTCTCTTCCTTGTATGATCTTGCACGAAATTGGCATGTATTGTGGGCTTCCTTGGTCCTCAAGTTTGATAGAAATCCAACCCAACTTGTTTTATACCTTGTTTTCATATTTTATTTAATTTAAATTTGAATAAAATGCTTTTAAATTCAAAAATAAATTAAAAAATAAGAAAAGGGTCGTGGCAAGGCATCAAGAGGTCTTAAATAATATTATGATCAAGTTTGGATCATAAAATTATAGGCCCATTTGGAAAAAATTGGCTTTTGTCAAATATTTTCCTTTGTGCAATTCTTCAAAAATGCCCAAATTGTGTAAGGTGTATTTTGCTCAATTTTTAACATTTTTTAGTGTTCTTGGACTTTTTAGAAATCTCTAGATGTCCTCTAAACAACCTCTTTGGTTTCATGTCAATTGGAGTTTCCATGCTCAATAACACTTCTTTACAAAAAGTTGACTTTTTGTTAACTTTAAAAAGGACCTATAATGTTTTGACCCATATCTTCAAAATGAAGCATTTTCTGACCATGCTTGTGAGACATGAAGTTGTAGAGAATTGAATTCTCTTCAAAATGAGAGGTGATGGAAAAATTTCTGATAAAGTATGAGAAAGTTATGCGCAGTCAAAGTTCAGTTGACTTTTCCCTAGAAAACCCTGATTTGGAAAGTTTGACTTTTGATCAAATCTTGACCAAATGATGAATGTCACTTCAAAATATGGATGTTGACCAAAAATTATGAAGTTTGACTGTATGTTGACCACAATTGACTTTTTGTCCAATACAACTGATTCTCAATCATTTGAGCAATTGTTTGAGGAAACTTGACTTGTAAGGCTTGAAACTTGACATGGAGATTCTTTGAAGCACATGAGGAGGCATGATGACCATAGGAGATGTTGGAGGTCCGTCCTGATCTGGGGATTGCCAAACCCTAGTTTGGGTTGATTGTCTAGGAGAGGGTTTGTTTGGTAAACCCTTGTGAAATCTTTGAGTGGGGATGTATGAAATGTCTTGAGAAGTAGGAAAGCAAATTTTGGGGTATGACACATAGTCCCACGATGTTTCCTACAAATATATGATTTCGTCCCTCGATTGTTGCCTATGAAAAGTGATGATCGTCCCTACGAATATGCTAAGATATCCCTACTTGTTGCCTTCTATGACCATCTGGTGTCCCTTCGAATGTCCCTTTTACATCCAACAAATAAGGATACCTACCAACCAATGGTATGGATTACTTTATTCTAAAGGAAAGCAAAGCAACACGGAAACGACCGTTCTGAGTGGGTAAAATAAGTCTATTTTGGTTGCTCAATTAAAACATTCTTTTTACACCTCACACATTTCAAAATCTTTTCGAAACACTTTGTATACATTCCAGCGTGAATCATTACAATGTTTCTTTCCCAAAACAGAACATTTCCAAACACTTTGTATACATTCCAGCGTGAATCATTACGAAGTCAAAGCGAAATGCATTTTCAAAAATCTTTTCAAGCACACACACGAAAATCAATTAAAGTGAGCTAATCATTTAAGAGCCCGTAGATAACTACGGATGGAAATGGTGCTAACACCTTCCCTTTTCATAACCGACCCCCTTACTCAGAATCTAACGAAGGTCTTTTCCTGTTCTTTTTGCCTTCCCTTAATTGGATAAAAGAAAAGTCGGTGGCGACTCTTGCTATCCGCAACATTTGCGATAAAACACAAAACAAACAAGTTAGTTCTCCCACCGTGTTACAGAACTGGCGACTCTGCTGGGGAATATCCCTAAAGAGAGGTTACCTTAGGGTCTAGATCACTTTAATTGTTTGACTTGTATGCTTTACTTTTAAGGGTTGCTTGGGTATTATACTTGTGGGGGATCCTCCATCCGAATCCGGGTTTCCTTAGGTAAGTAGCAATAAATCATCGCGACCGTTAGGCGTATACCGAAATAGTCAACATGATGACTACGTTAGTGCGACACTTTGGATGTCCCGATGCTCCTCATGTCTAGTTGAGGAAAGTATTTGGCGTCTGCGTGGTGTCATCAGCACTAACTCAACTTTTAGAACCCTAATTGACCCATCTTGGGCATTAGAAAGTAGTGAGACGGCCGGCTTCGGTGCAGACTGAGGTTGGTTGATACTCGATGCTACGCTCATTAAGATTCGACTTACGGGATGTTTCGGTCGACCACTTGGGAGTCGTATTGAAATAAAGCCTACGAGAAAGATCAATGATATAAGATTCTTAGAACCCAGTTACTATTATAGGACAGGTTGAACCAACTCAAATTCTGGTAGGGTAGACGCCTATACCTCATTCAAGCCTTAAACCTAGGGATATTGTGTGAATTCCTTGTGCTTGTTACTTGTCTTAAACTTGACATCATGACATCATAACATCATAAACATCATATCATTTCTAACTATTTCAAGGATCTAGGGATTTATCTTTGCTCTGTTTTGTAGGAATTATGGCTTCCAGGAAGACTATCCGAATCAACTTCATGGGTATACCTTCTCAACTCAAAGAATTGGTTTCAGAAATTCCTGATCATGCTCAGTTCATCAAAAGACATGGTTATCTGCATGACTTGGCTATCTCCGGTTTTGAAGAAGATATGATTCACGTCGTATTCTCGTTCTTCGATCCGAAACATCACTACTTTACATTCCCAGATTATCAGTTGGTTCCTACATTGGAAGAGTTCTCTAAGCTACTTGGGATACCTATCCTTGATCAGATACCATTCACCGGTTCATAAAAAGCTCTGAAATACAAAGACATTGCACCAGCGTTACATCTAAAGCGATCAGACATTGAAGCTAATTGGGAAACAAGAAGTGGAGTTAAGGGTTTGCTTGCTAAGTTTCTGATAAAGAAAGCTCGAGAGTTCCTAAAAGATATAAGTTTCCATGCATTCGAAGAAATTTTGTCCTTGATAATCTATGGTTTGGTGTTATTTCCTAATCCAGATTAGTTCATAGACGTGAACGCCATCAAGATATTCCTCACTCGTAATCCTGGGCCTACCTCACTTGGAGACATTCTACATTCTCTCCACACTCATACTATCAAGAGACAAGGAAATCTCATGTGTTGCCTACCGTTACTTTCTAGGTGGTTTATTTCGCACCTTCCTCAATCAGTATTAAAGAACAAGCAAAGATTGAAGTGGTCTCAAAGGCTAATGTCAAATATACGTTGGTGTCTTTTTTCTCAAAAGGACTTCACTTTCATTGAGCATTGTGGGGAATTCCCTAATGTACCACTCCTTGGCATAAGGGGAGGTATCACTTACAATCCTTCTCTAGCTCTACGTCAGTTTGGTTATGCTTGAAGAGATGGTTCTCATAATATGCTTCTCCAAGACATTGTGTTTGACTATGAAAACGATCTCCAGAACTACCGTCGGAGATTTGTGTACGCTTGGGGAATGGTAAAGAAGACTGATACCAAGACTTTGGGACACAAAAATTTCATTCCTTGGGAACCTTATCTCAAATGGGTGCGAGCTCGAGCTCAAAACCTCATGATGTTGTTTACAACTGTTCTACTAGTGATTATGGAACCTGTTGCTATAGGTGGTGAACCCTATACCATTCTCCATCCAGACATGCCTACAAATTTTGAAGACCTAAAGAGATCCTGGATTCAACTCAGAGAAGAAAGGGGTACATTCGAAGCTCAGTGCTATACAAGCGAGAAGAAGGTATTAGAGTTGACAAAGCTACTTCACGAGGAGTGAAGTATCAACACCTACTTCAACACAAAGAGGAAGCGCCCATGGGAGACCTAAAGCTCTAGGAATTTCTTTTTGCTAAAATAAAATAATAAAAGTTTGTTCGTGCTTGTTTAACAAATTTAAATTCCTAAGGTCCTTGAAAACATTGCATTGCATAACATCGCATATCATGGCATAACATTTCATAACAGGTACATCAAAGACCGATTTTCTTATTCCGTCGTTGTTTATTTCAGTAGAAATGGCTCTTGAACAGGCTATCAAAGATGTCCAGGCTCAGAATGCTCAATTCCAGGAAATGCTCACCAGCTTAGCTCATGGTCAGAAAGATCTGAAGGAGCTCATCACCAAGAAGAATCCTGAAGACAACAAAGATGGCCGATTTGAACATATGCAAGCTGAGATAGCGGAGATGAGAATCCAGATGATGGGACAGATGGCTCTTATCCAAAACTTAGCCCGGGGGCAAGAAGAATTGAGAGTCTTCATCAACGAGCTCCTTAAGTTCAAAGACAACCGAATGGTACGAACCACTAGAGTTGGGGATCCAAGCATCACCCTACCTCCAATGAGACCAAAGCTCACTTGTTCACAAGAAAGAGGCAAGTCCACATTGCTTCGCCAACAACAACGAAGTGATCGGCATAAGCAAGATACACCCAGGAGACAATTTTCCAAGATCAACATGTCGTTGTCTCAAGCATTACAACACATGTTGAAAGAAGAGTTCATTACTTTGAAGAATCCTCCTCAGCATGTCAACACTTCCTTTCCAAAGTACAATCCTAATGTGAGGTGTGCATACCACTCCAACAGCCTAGGGCACGACACCAACAACTGTTGGACCCTAAAATACAAGATTCAGGACCTGATTGATGAAAGAGTTCTCAAGTTCACGCAAGATGGTCAGATTGAGTTTTTCCACCGTCCATCAAATATCGAAACTACAAGGCATGAAATCTAAAGTGACGAGTTCGGGCGGAGAAACTTTCATTTATTTGAAATTTTAGTTGTAATTTCTTTTGTATGCTTGAACGTTTATCCTTATGTCAAACTTTGGTTTTTCACATTAATGCATTGCACGTGTTTGTCTTGAAATAATCCATTCGTTTCACTATATAAATTGTGTTTCTTACTTTTTGTGATATACAACTCTTGTTAAAGCGGTAAGCCTTTAGAGGGAGGATGATGAAGATGATATCATAATTTCTTACAATATGCTTTTGAACAAACTGTGCTGACGATGTACATGCCTTGTTTCAATTCCTAAACAATGGAGATATAAGGAAGTTAATCCCTAGTCAACCCCTTTGAGCCTAAGAAGTAGAAGTTTTATTTCTTTACACAAATTAAAACCCTTGATCATAACCTGGGGCAAGGTAGTTTCTCAATTAATATAAATGTGCAGTCAATCACGACGAGTAATGTCGAAGATATCCTTCTAAGTCAAAAATCGTGGATGGTTCCTTGTAATCATTAAGTCAGGCAGTCAATGTCTATCAAAAGAAACGCTCGCTAAGTCAAAAACCTATTAAGGGGACTTAAAGAAAATGAGACATTCCGCTGACTGTAATCTCAAAATAAACAATTCAGGCAAAAGTTAGGGATAACAAAGTCAAAAAGAGGTTACTACAAACCCTCAACAAAAGAAAAATGCTACAAAAAAAATGATGACTACCTTTTCAAATAAACTTCTGGTTCTTGAACCATCACCAAATACAAGTGTTGCAATTCCAAATTCTATTGGAATTTAAGGATGCACAATTAACTGAACATAGGACTGAAGAACATCACAGAGATTGGGTTAGGTACAAATAAATTTCGAGTCTTTATCATTTGTTTCTTAAACCGTGAACCAAGCCACATTATAACCCTTAAAAGTCCTAACTGAAGCATCGTTAGTTTGAAAGTGTACTATTATAAAAAGGTATCCTGACTCCTGTAAGGCTTACTATAGTTCCTGAGTTGATATCATTTTGCTTACAAATTTTTGTTTTACTAAAAAATGCACTTTTATAAATTTCAAGATAGACATGAGCTTTTCATTCTAATACCACTGTTTGCGTATGACTAACTGTTTGACAATAGAGGATTTTGCATGACGAATATTCAGTGAATGAAGGTCCTCCCAATGGACAAAATTACTATAGATAAAGACATCTTTGGTAACAAGCATTTCCAATCAAGGGGCATAACATGCTATCATCCACCTCATATGGGGCAATCAGGTCAAGATTCGGAGAATCTTTCAAAAAGTGCTGAATAGCCAGGGGCATAGCTTACATCTGATTCACTTAGGGCATGTTACATTGATCATAACTTTCAGCAAAAGCCATTGAGTTACTGGTCTGTGCCAGTAGTATCAGATGGTATCAGCATCATCCTTCCATAACATTCTTTAGAAAACTACTTGAGAAGGTTAAGGCTATCAGGATTTCTAAATCCAGCGGTTCACCAATAACTTCAAGTGTCAAGTACACCAGGATATTGATCCCAGAGGAAGATAAGCTCCCACATACAAAGGGGCATATTCCAAGTGCTACAACGCACACCACCATGGGTGGCAAAGACTTCCCGCACCCTGTGAACGCAAACATAGTCAAAAAAATACTACGCATAAACGATACCCGCTAGGTCGATTGGCTTAGGCAAAAATAAGGGTGTCCTGACGAACCAAAAGGGTTCAGGCAAATATTAAGGACATATATACGAAAAATGTACACCCGGCAAGTCGAAAACCTGAAAAGGCGGCTTGAGCAAAAAAGGGTATCCCGGTAGACTGAAAACCCGAAAGGGCGATCTAGGCAAAAGTTAGGGATTTAAGCGTACGACTATGTCTTGTCCAAATCGCATTGTTGTCAGCTTCAAGTTCAAATGGTAAACATCAATCCAGCCACTCCCTTTTAACAACAGAAATAGCAGTTACTACAGGCTCTAGGAATTGAGATGACCACTCATGTCCCCAAATACATCCCCACAGAGTCACTTTCACAAGAAATACCTCCACAGGATCACCTCTACAATTGTTACAGAGCCATTTCTCTCCCTACAGGGACAAATCTTCTCCAACGAATTATTACATTATCATCTCCTCTCCATGGAGTTCCAACACATCAAATTCATCTCCTTAAGTGATCCCAACAGTTTCATCAGCTTTAAATGATCCTATAAGATTCATTACCTCAAGTGACCCCAACAGTTTCATCATCTTTAAATAACCCTATCAGATTCATCACCTCAAGTGATCCTAATAGTTTCACCAGCTTTAAATAATCCTATCAGATTCATCACCTTAAGTGATCCCAACAGTTTCATCAGCTTTAAATGATCGTATCAGATTCATCACCTCAAGTGATCCCAACAATTTCATCAGCTTTAATGATCCTATCAAATTCATCACCTTAAGTGATCCCAACAGCCTCATCAGCTTTAATGATCCTATCAGATTCATCACCTTAAGTGATCCCAACAGCCTCATCAGCTTTAATGATCCTATCAGATTCATCACCTTAAATGATCCCAACAGCCTCAACAACTTTAATGATCCTATCAGATTCATCACCTTAAGTGATCCCAACAGCCTCATCATCTTTAATGATCATATCAGATTCATCACCTTAAGTGATCCTATCAGCCTCATCAGCTTTAATGATCCTACAAGCCTCGTCAGCTTTAATGGCCCTATCAACTTCACCATGCAGTAACAGATTATGCCATATCACGTTGTCCCCCCAGCAAGGTCTATGGACAATGTGATCATTTGCAGCAAGATCTACACACAAGATCCCCAGCTGAATATCTCCCAAATCATCATTATTCTTCCAACAACATTAATATCCAGACTCGAAACTTTGTCAAGTAGTGCATCGGAGGAATCAAAATCATCCTCTCTTATTCCCCAATCAGGGTTTTTCACAACATCATCCCTAAGCATACATCAGAAATCTCTAGCAGAACGTTCATGGCTTCTTCAAGAGGGATATGTTTTGAAATACCACAACATCTACATTCATACATTACTCATACAAGTCATAATAAGTGCATGTATCATCACAACATTGTTCATGAATTTGTCATATACTCGCATGCATCATAATCTGCATAAGACTAACCATATCCTGTCAAGGTCTATTTCCTAGCCGGTAAAAGCTATGTTCCAAAACAAAAGGTCAAAGATTAATACCCGAAACAAGATGGGAGAGCTATCTGAACGACCATGCAAATTATTTCCAGGCAACGGATCATGGATTAACACCCGAAACAAGACGAGAAAACTATCCGCATTCTAACAAATATTCATCTCAGAAATAGCCAAGATGAAGGTTAATTCTGACTCTCTCTGATTATCAAACTCCCCGGATGGCATCTTAAGCCCATCTCTGACTACACATATTCATCTCTCCGGATGGCATCTTTAAGTCCATCTCCGATATTTCTCTCATCCAAAAGACGAACGCAGAGTCTAGCGTACGACTCACTCTCTAGCATCAGCACCTCCAAATGGCATCTGTAAGCCCATTCCAGCGCATCATCAACCGATGATTCCGTTCCATACAACAGCGAGTGCAAATTTTCAGGTGTACTCGAGTGTTCAATCATCTTCTACCTACAGGTCACGAAAGTCAAGCATACCAATATAACCCTTTCGGTACAAGAAGATTGAACAAGGGCAACTGTTATACCCCAAAATTTTCCCTCCTACTTCTCAAGACAATTCACATCTCCATAGTTAAGGATTTCACAAGGTTGACCAGACAAACCCTCTTCTAGAAATCCATCCAAGCTAGGGTTCTGCTCCTCTAAAGTCAATATGGATCTCTAGTGATTTAAATGGTCATCATACCTCATCATATGCTTCAAGGGATCACCATATCAAGTTTCAAGCCTTACAAGTCAAAATTGCTCATCCAATTGCTCAGATGGCTGAAAAATCAGGTGTATTAGACAAAAAGTCAATTGTGGTCAACATGCAGTCAAACTTCATAATTTTTGGTCAACACCAATATTTTGAAGTAATATTCATCATTTTATGAAGGGTTGGCCATGATACAACAAGAAAAGTCAAGATCTGATCAAAAGTCAAAGTTTCAAAACTATGGTTCTTTAGACAAAAGTCAACAGAACTTTGACCAACCATAACTTTCACATACTTTATCAGAAATTTTTCCACCAAAGCTCATTTTAAAGGGAATTCAATTCTCTACCACTTCATGTCTCACAGGCTTGGGCTGGAAATGCTTCATTTGAAAGTTATGGATCAAAACATTACAGGTCCTTTTAAAAAGTCAACAAAAAGTCATCTTTTTGCAAAGAGTGTTCATGAACATGGAAACTTCAATGAAGATGACACCAAAAGGGCTGTTTAGAGGACATCTTGAGCTTTCTAAAAAGTCCAAGAACACCCAAAAATGTTCAAAATTGAGCAAGATATAAATTGTGCAAGTTTGACATTTGAGTGGAGGTGCACAAAGGAAAATACCTAGCAAATGCAAATATTTTCCAAATGGGCCTAAGATTTTATGATCCAAACTTTATCTTGACATTATCCATGATCTCCAAGTCCATTTACATGCCTCCTCATCATTTATTTAATTTATTTTATAACTTAATGATTAAAATTCAATTTTAATTTAATAAAATGCAAAGAGTAAGATCATTACAAGTTGGGTTTGGTTTCTACTTGTCTTGAGGACCAAGGAAGCCCATAAAAGGTTTCCAAATTTGTGAATGAAGAGTAAAGGCAATAAGGAAGCCCATAATAAGGTTTCCAAATTTGAGAAAGATTTGATAAAATTTTCAAGGAAATATTTTGGCATTCAAAGCAATATATTCCTTCATTATTCTTGACCTAATTGGAAGCTCTCTCTATATTTGACAAGATTAGAAACCAATCACACAAAACCCTTGCCTCCAAAATAAACCCTGATTCTCCAAAATTTCCATACAAACTTGCATTTTCGAGTTTCAAGTTCCAACCACTTTCAATCAATTTCAAGCACTCCATCGTGCTTCTGAGGTACCATAGGGTAGGTATAGATCCATGACCATGGCTAAAACTCCCTAAATCGCATACGTCATGAACTCCGTTTGCTCTAAACTTTTGTTTTTCGTATTTTAAATATTGTCGTGTTTTTGATTGAACTAACACTACTAATGCTTTCCTGAGATGCTATGGAACAGTTTAGAACAATCACATGAAGTTTTTAGTGGCCAGAACATAATCTACCATTGTTAGAGCTTCAAGCTCATGAAGCTTCGAATCTAGGGTTATAGACAGTTTCAGACCTAGCTAATCGTGCCATTGAATTCGTAGCACCCTAATTACATGATCTGGACACTTTTCTTTCATTATTTGATCGATTTTGCAGGTTTCTGGAATCATCCTCATCGGAGAAGCTGACTCATTGTAGATTATACTCCGGCGTCGCTGACTTATCTTGACTCAAGTGAAGCTGGTGTGGCATGATGGCGCGATCTAATTGGCTCACTAATTAATACATGGAACCCACAGCATGACTTGTGTTAAAAATTCAAACAGAACGTTTCAACACATATAATCTGATGGTTGTAATTCCAAAACAACTAACGCAGTTGGCTCAGATGGTAACGCGTGCAGGGTATAACCAGGGGGTCCTGGGTTCGATCCCTGGTGACCCCGTTTCTTTTTTCTCACTTTTCAAACTTTTCTTATTTTCTCTTATATTTCTTAATATCATTTAATTTTCTTTTCAAAATTAATTAAACTATTTTCAAAAATCACAAAAACATTTTAATTTCAGATTTAGGTTAATTAAACATTTAATTAATTTTGATATAAAAATAATTTATTTTTCTCACAATTTAAATTATTTTTCATAATTAATTAATAATTAACTTAAAATTAGATTTTTATACATTAAAATCAATCTAAAAAATATCAAAAAATATTTTTCCTTTGCAATTAGGGTTTAGATAATTTCTCTTATCATTAGACATTTTTCTTGTAATTTATTTCTTTTATTTTACATTTAAATATTAGAAATCAATGTATAGGTTGCACGGTCATTTTTGTAATAGCGTAGGATTTATTTTCCGCACCTTTACATTTCCACACTTTACTTTCCGCACCCCTATTATGTATCTGCCCCAAAGCCATGTAATAGTCTAGGGTTTACTTTCTGCACTTTACTTTCTGCACTTTATTTCCTGTGCATATTTAAACTGCTAGTAATTAGGCATGTATGGCAAGTTTAAAAAAACATAGATCACTTCTAATCACGAGATAAATATCTGAATACAATACACTCTTCACACATGCACCCCCTTAGGGTATCCTCTCTTCTTGCCTTTCGAAACATGGTCATGTCCCTCGAACGTAGGGATATCTTAGCTAAGACGCTCACGAATAATATCATCACAGTCCCTTCAATTCAAAGATCATAGTCTCTCGATGACCCTCGATTGTTGCCTATAAATACATGATCTCGTCCCTTGGTTGTTGCCTACAAAAAGTGATGATCGTCCCTACAAATACGCTAAAGTATCTCTACATGTTGCCTTCTATGACCATACGATGACCCTTCAAACGTCCCTTTTACATCAAACAGATAGAGTTACCTACCAACTAATGGTATGGATAGCGCTACCCTAATGGAAAGCAAAATAACATGGAAATGACCATTCTGAGTAGGTAATAGACTCTTAATTGCTTGCTCTATCAAAAATGTTTTTTACACCTCACACTATTTTCAAAAACTTTTCAAACACTTTGTATACATTCCAGCATGAATCATTACAAAGTTAAACACTTTACCAAAACAAAACATTTCCAAACACTACGCATACATTCCAACGAGAATCATTATGAAGTCAAAGTGAAATGTCTTTTCAAAATATCTTTTCAAACACACACACAGAAAGCAATTTATAAAGTGAGCTAAGCCATTAAGATCCCGTAGATAACTACGGGTGAAAAGGGTGCTAATACCTTCCCTTTTCATAACTTCCTCCCGTACTCAGAATTTAACGAAAGTCTTTTCTTGTTCTTTTCGCCTTCCCTTGATTGGATAAAAGAAAATTCGGTGGCGACTCTTGCTATCTGCAACATTTACGATAAAACGGAAAACAAACAAATTATTTCTTCCACCGTGTTACAAGATTTTTTCTCATTAAATGAGAAACATCAAAAACTAAAAGTGAAACAAGTAAATCGTTTGGAAATTTTAACTTTTTGTTATTACTTTTTATCTAAACAGTGATTATTATCAAATTCTTTTTTGCTTGTTTTGCATATTTTAGAATTGATATTTTAAATTTGACTTTCTATAATTTAGGCCCTTTTATTTTATCCTATTTACGAAATTAATGTTTTAACAGTTTTAATGTAATTTTTACATTTCAAAATAAAATAAGAGACATGCTCATTTTCGTATTGTATTAAGAATTAATACATCTTTAATAATAAGTGTAAAATTTGATAGTATTATAAATTGATAGTGGAAAATTTAGTTTTGAACTTCATTTAAGATTGATAAATTAGTGAGTAATAAAAAGTATTGAGAAATTTATTACCTATTTATAAATTTAAGTGTTGCAAAATTTTATTAAACAAATGATGAAAACACAAATAATATATCGTTATTCATAACTAAAATTTTAAATAATATAAATCAAACACAATAGATTTTTTTTTACATTTTTGTTTATTGAATATGACTTTTGGAGTCATTAATATCAATCACCAAAGGTATTGCCAACCAACTACATGCACGACCATACATCCCACTGGTTTATTATGACTTTCAATCTCACGAATTTTTCTATAAGAATTTATCATCTATAATTCTTTATGCATTAAGGATGATTCATGAAGAGATGCATATCAAGTACTAAAAAATATTATATATGTTAAAGACACAAACTTTGTAAATTTAAATATCTATTACGTTTTTTATTTCGACAAACCCGTATAACATTGTAATGTCTCATTTATTTATTTAATGGCATGGAGAAATAAAACAAGAATAATATTAGTAATCAAACTAGTTGGTATTAGATTAAGGGGCAGTTTGGAGATTTAAGCATAGTTAGAGGGAATCTTGGTCATAACCTTCCGTATTATTTTCAAAACAAAAATTCAGAATTGGGAAGAAGAAAGAAAAAGAAAGAACCGTGGAGAGAGAGAGAGAGAGAGAGAGAGAGAGAGAGAGAGAGAGAGAGAGAGAGAGAGAGAGAGAGAGAGAGAGAGAGAGAGAGAGAGAGAGAGAGAGAGAGAGAGAGAGAGAGAGAGAGAGAGAGAGAGAGAGAAGAGCTTCACCAACATATCATCAAATCCTTGCATGCAAACCATTTTCATAACTCTCATCATCCTTCTAGCAAGATTCTGAAGCTCATACTCCTCTAATCCAAGGAAAGTCTCGTAGATATAAACTTGGAGAAATTTTGGGGTTTTGAGAAAAGAATTGGGGTTTAATGATAATTAACATGTTCTACCTCTATTTTTCGTGCTTGGTTTTGATGGGTTTCAGGTTCGAGATGATTGAATGGAGTATTAGAACTCCATGGCAGTTCTGCTTCAAAATTGAGTTCTGCAGATATCTCACACCGCTCAGCGCGGTATCTAGGCTTAGCGTGCCCTGTAACTCTCTGGAAAATAAATAAAATCCCAGGTCACGCTTAGCGCGATGACCGGGCTTAGCGGGTCCTATAGCTTTATGAAAAATAGATTAAATCCCAGGTCACGCTCAGCGCGACCAATGCTGGACTAAGCGCAAAAAGTTTTGTCCTGCGCTCCTTTTCTTGAGTCATGGAAAATAATCTTGGTCCATAGTTTGTTCAATGGGATATTTAGCCCTAGAAAATCCCTAGTGAACATAGACTAATAAGTCAATTGGAAATTCTCATGATTTTTCCAACTTCGACCGATTTCCTCGTTAGTAGAACATAGATGTCTTGTAGCAGGCATGTGGCCTTTGAACACAAATTGTAATTATAATTCTAGTATGTTGGAACCCTCCTAACACAAATAACTAGAATCCTTTTTTTATGGAGATGTTATTCCCTCCAAACTATCCATGACATTTATGTGTCAAGAAAAGAGTGTTATGATGATTCATGTGTAGATTATGATTACGGTTGAACGCTCAGATGTATTAATTGTGTGTCTTTGGTTTTATGTTTCTTGTGCAACAAGTTTTGTGCTTGTGCACTCTTTCCCATTATGGTGTGGATGTTAAACTTGGTTGGCTTGAGCTGATTGTCAATATGCTTGAATCAGAGTAGAACCATACTATCGGGCAGTAAAGCCTGTTTTCCCACCTATGTGGATGAACCATTGGTAGCCCGTGGGGAAGTTTATGATGTACGTTTTACCATGGGTGTTTTGGCTTTCATGTCGGTATTTTTTACACCTGAGCTACCAAAGGCGATGTGCTAGTGCGAGCTTTGAGGCGTTTCCCACTGGTGTCTCATATGTATTCTTGGTATTGAAAGGTGTGTGACGCCACATAGGCTATGTCACCAGATTACTTACCATCTAGTGACGCTAAGTAGGCAATGTCACTAGGCTTTCGCCCGGTGGACATGTACGTTCGAGATGGCGTGTTGCACTTGGTTACTCACCGGCGTACCGGTGGACATGTACGTTCGAGATGGCGTGTTGCACTTGGTTACTCACCGGCGTATATGAGATGAATGACATTGCGGTGAAGCAGGATAGGGGTTTTGAGGCATTCTCACCTGGTTACCCACCTGCGTGCTTGGGGATGGGGTCGTGAGGCCATATAGGCAATGCCATGGAGGGAACTTATCTTGGGTGGAATTCCACTTAGGAATGATTCGGTTTCATCATGTGGTGTGCCTGTGCAAGTCTCTCGATGACGAGGTACACGGGACTCACCGAGGGTGTTGTTTTTGGTAGTTCGGATAGATATGTATAACTCCTTGATTCCTCACATACGGATGTGGGTCTGCATATTGTGTTTTTGGTTGCTTTTGTGTTGTTACCCCATTGGTTAGTCATGGGACTTCCATTGGCGACTTTACCCCGTATTTGTATTTGCACCTAGCCGTGACAATAACCTGAATTCTATGTGAATTCATATTGATATATGGGGTGTTACAATTTATATTAGAGCAGGTTGATTCTCGTCTTCTCCATGAAACTACATAAGTTAGCACAATTTTGTCTCATATGCGTAGTTGTCGGCATGATTCCTTATGTTCTACTTATGGAATTGAGCCTGATCAACTTGATTCTGTGTGTAGGACAAACAGGAAGATGGCTGATGGACGCAGAAGTCCCTGGAGGCCCAGGACTAGGCCTATTGAACCAAAAATTCCAACTCCTGCTAGTGATGCAAATGTGCCTTGGATGCAGATGATGCAGCAAATGCAACAGCAGAATCAAATGACGATGCAAATGATGCAAGGCATGCAAGGACAACAACAGCAATAACCACCTTTAGGATGAATCCTCCAGAATTCACAGGTGGCTTAGACTATGTTGTAGCTCATGATTGGCTCTATGGCATGGAGCGAGTGTTCTAGGTCATTCAGTGCACAGAGGAAGATAAAGTGATGTTTGATGCCCAGAAGTTGAAGGGTCCGGCTAGTAGGTTATGGGATACTACATCTACCTACTTCACCTCCCAGGAGATACCAAAGGATTGACAACACTTCTAGACCGTTTTTCTAGAGAAGTACTTCCCCAACAACATACGTTCTCAGAAAGAGCGTGAATTCCAACTCTTTAAGCAAGGAAACCTATCTGTGTCTGAATATGCTGAGAAATTCGAGGATATGGCTGCCTACTCTAAACAAGTTATTTATTCCCCAAATGAGATATGGAAGGTGGAACAGTTTCTGTTTGGGTTGAATGTTGACATTGCTCACACTGTGTCCCAGAGTGAGTTTACCACCTATGTAGACTGTTTAAGACAATGTTATGTGGTTGAGAATAGTCTGAAGAGGGTCAAGGAAGAGAGAGAACAGAGTGGGCCAATGCGGAGGGAGGAAGGGAAACCAAATCATTAGTTGAGACCTCGTAACTCTTCTCCGATGGGGAAGCAACCTTTTGGTAGCCATTAAACTCAACCTTCATGGTATGGCAGGTGAAAAAGTAAGCACCACAGGGATTGCAAGTTTAGTCCAGTGTAGTGTTTTAAGTATGGACAAGTAGGACACTACAAGAATTAGTTTCCCATGCACGATGGTCCTTAGAAGACTACAGGTCGAGTGTATACCTTGGATTCTCGGAAAACCCAAGGAAACAAAAGTCTTGTTGCTGGTACGTGTTATGTTAATAATCAGCCTTTATTTGTGCTTGTAGATTACGGAGTAACACATTCCTTTATTTCAAATTCTTGTGGGCGTCGGCTCGGTTTCGAGGCTACTACCCTTCCTAAGTTTATGATGATATCGTCTGCTACAGATGTTGTAGTTGAAGCTTCGAAAATTTGTAGAGATTGTTCAGTCACCTTCAATGACCGAAACTTCTTGATTGATCTTATATGTTTACCTCTTAAGATGATCGATGTGGTATTGGGTATGGACTGGTTATCAGCTAACTCAATATACATTGGTTGTAAAGAGAAGGATATTTTCATCCCTGTTGAAGAGACTACTCTTGTCGATGCAATTGGAAATCTGATTGAAGGTACAATTAACTTGATCAATTGCCTTTATATTAAGGAGAAGCCCTTTCTTTTGGCTCTTATTATAAATCTTGCGAATGAGAAGAGTGTATTAGATATTCCTATTGTGTGTGAATTTCCTAATGTATTTCCTGAGGATGTCACTTCTCTTCCTCAAGAGAGGGAAGTCGAGTTCTCTATTAATCTTGTTCATGGAACTGCTCTAGTTTATATTGCTCCGTACCGAATGTCTCCTGTAGAGTTGAGAGAATTGAAAAGTCAGTTAGAAGAGTTGTTGGAAAAGAATTTCGTTTGACCTAGTGTTTCTCCATGGGGTGCTCCTATTTTATTGGTCAAGAAGAAGGATAGTAGTATGCGGTTGTGTATTGACTATCGTCAGTTGAATAAGGTGACCATAAAGAACATGTATCCTCTACCACGGATTGATGATCTCCTGGATCGGTTGAAAGGAGCATGTGTGTTCTCAAAGATTGATCTCAGGTCGGGATATCATCAAATTCAGGTCAAGAGTTCCGATGTGTCGAAGACCGCATTTAGACGCGATATGGTCATTATGAGTTTTTGGTTATGCTGTTTGGAGTGACCAATGCTCTTGTTGTCTTTATTAATTATATGAACTTGTGTTTCAACCGTATTTGGATCGGTTTGTAGTGATATTCATAGATGAAATCTTGATTTATTCTCGAACGATGGAAGAACATATGGAGCACTTGAGGATTGTATTGTCGGTTCTTCGTGAAAAACAATTGTTCGCGAAACTTAGTAAGTGCGAGTTATGGATGTCTGAGGTTAAGTTTCTCAGACATGTTATTTTCGGTGGCGGTGTAGCAGTGGATCCATCCAAAGTAGAAGCTGTAATAAATTGGGAACGTCCCAAGAATGAGACTGAGGAACAAAGTTTCCTTGGTTTAGTGGATTACTATCGGAGGTTCATAATGGGATTTTCTAAGTTGACATTACCTATGACGAGACTTAGAAGGAAAGAAGTTTCTTTTGATTGGGACTCGGATTGTGAACATAGTTTTCAAAAATTAAAGAAGAAGTTGACTACAGCTCCAGTATTGATAATCCAAGATCTGGAAAAGTCCTATGAAGTATTCTGTGATGCCTCTAAGAAGGGTTTAGGCGTTGTTTTCATCCCACATGTTTAAAGATAAATGATATTTATACAAACGATATATTTATAGAAGCTTGAGAATTTACAATAAAAATATAAAATAGTGAAATTAACTTGTCTGACTTATATATTAAAAACATCATTTAAATTTTCTTTTAAAAATGAAAAAATAAAAAATAACTTGTAATAGGGAAATAAATAAATTTAAAATATATCTTATTTTTATATGATTTTTTTAATCATTATTGTATGTATATTCTTACACGGTCATATCGTGAATTAGGTACTACGAATGTATAAGTTTTTAGACACCTTTAATATAAACACAACCAACAAAAATTAGATATTTCAACTATATCATGTATTAATTCTCATTTCTCTTTTCATGTATCCAAATAATTCTACTGATTATTTAAATTTTATATTATGGATGCAAATTCCAAATCGAACTCTTCAAAACTATCATGAAATTTAAAATGAGTATATAAGAGGAGATTTTATTATGATTTTTTTTATTATGTATGTCGTATGTCCTATAAATATGACTCATATTGTACTTTTAATACTCACTCAAAAATAGAATAATATAATTAACTCTCCTATTCTCTTTTCTCTCTGCCATTGTTTTGTTATTTTCATAACACATTATCTGCACGCAACTATAACTATCAAAAGTAATGTTGATTTTGAAGGATTACAAAATTTGTAGGTTATGTATCAAAATTATTTTTTATCTTTAAGGATTATAAAAATGTGAATGTTATGTAGGTTATGAAGAACAACTATATCAAATGTAGTATTGATCTTGATGGATTACAAAGTGAGTATGTTATGTAGTTCATGAAGAACGCAAAAATAATAATTTGTCATACAGTTATGAATAATATATAAAGAATATTTCAATAATAGCAAAATCACATTATATAGTTCCTAAAGAACTTATAAAATATGATTAGTTTTTAAAAAACTTATAAAACATTCTTGAAGGATATAAAAAAAAGATTATAGAGTTCTACAATAATTTTAAATCATCTTTGGAGGATAGAAAATAAAAAAATTATAAAGTAGTTTATGTAAAAAGCTGTAACTCTTTTCTTATCATATCATATTCTAATTTTGTGATCAACCTGTTATATAATCTCACATGCAAAGAAAAACCAAATAATTAAATTTTTGAGAAGGTTTATTTTTGTGTGGCAAAAATACCTTTAAGTTGTCTCGTTCAATACTCAAGAGGAAATGTTTTTTCATGTAGCTATGTCGTTTATCCGTGGTCACCCATCTACTATTTAGAACCTTTCTTTAAGCTATTGGGAATAAAATGGTTACATGTAGAAAGGTCAATCATCTCTCTTGGTCATGCATGAAATTATTCTATGGCATTTTGAATCCAACTCCTTACGTTTAAGGGCATTGTCAAAGGAAAGCATCCCTACAAGTTAGGGGCTAATCCTGAACGAATATAGTTGCTTTGGGAGAATTTATAAAACCAAGTTAGAAATGTCAGAAAGAAGCGTGTCGACCGAGACGATGAACCAGGGAGTCGATCGATTCGACCAAAGTGTCAAATAAACCTAGAATTGGCGAGATTGGAAGTCGGAGAGAATAAACACAAGACAATTGTGTCGAAAATTTACCGTATCAACTGAAGGAGAAAACGAGTTGTTGTTGGTTGATTTGCCGTATTATGTGCTAAACAAGAAAAATTTCGAAGTTCAAATGATAGTTTCGAGGGCGTAGTTTAGGGGACTTAGAGAAATGTTACTATGTCGAAATTGATGAAGTTGGTATACATGGGATGTTTAGATTCGCCAACGTCGAACTTTATCGAAATGGGGGTGTAGTCAGTGTGATTAAAAATCTTGCCAGTGGGATTTACCCTTGTTAGAGCGGTTAGGTCAAGAAGTGTGGGAGTCATCATACCACACTTAGTGCGGAATGTGTTGGTTGACCCTTCCCAAAAATGCAAAGCAGCCAACAACATGCCACCAGAATAGGGCTGGCCGACAGGAGAAAGCTCCAACAGATCATAGATTCCCATTTCTCTCCATTGTTGGACTTTACTGGGTTCCAACCGATCCATCCAGGACTTAAATTTAGAATAATTTAGAGGGGGAGCTGTACGGAAATTTCTGTAAACAAACTGCAAGGAGATGGATTTTGGGGACGGATCAGAGGACGACTACAACTACTAGTGGGAAAAAATGCGCCTTCACCGTCAACGTAGATTTCGGAGGGAACCTCTACGGGTAATGGACCTAAGAAATCCAAAGGGTCATTTTTGAGTTTAAAAAGAATAAGTACCTGGGATTTCCATATTTTGGTTTTCTCTGCGGAAAAAGGGGGTTTCGACACGTAAGGCTTGCCGTCAATACAACGGATGAGAAAGGTTTCTGCTGGAGCCATTTCAATATGTTGATCCGCCATTTGAGGAAGAAGAAAAGTTTGAAAATGGTGGAAAACGGGGTCTTGAAGATTTCTGGGTTTCAGTTTGGAAGAGAAAAAACTGAAGGAAGTAGAAGAAAAACGAAGAGTGAATGAAACTCTTATTTATAGACTAAGGCTGAAGCGGAAAAGGAAAAGGAAACGTTTTGGAAGATTTCGTAGGTTTAAAAATCGTGTCCGTCGAAGGACACGTGTAGTCGGAGTAAGATAGAAGCGTGGTGGGCCATGTCTTCCACTAAAGAGTAATGATGGTCAACATTAATGATCCCACGTCTAGAAGAGAAAACCAGATACGTTTCCATGATTGCCTGATGTCACGAAAAGATCGGAACAGTGAACTTCTTTTTAGAGTAGTAGAAACGATTGAGTCGAACGAAGAGGCAAAGCTTCATAGATACAATTGTCTCATATAGTCGACAGAGTGAGGAAATTTGAAAGTGGCATATCTGGGGGGCATTTTGTTAATGGTAAATTTCTGAATACGTTTAAGGGCACTGTCAAAGGAAAGCATCCCTACAAGTTAGGGGCCAATCCTGAACGAATATAGTTGCTTTGGGTAGTTATCTCAAAGATCGTGGCTGTTAGACGCTAAATGGTTCGCGAGATCTTGTGTAGCGGTTATATTTTAGTTTCATTTTCATCCGCTGATTAGTTCTAGCGGTTATATTGTCAAATACTATAAATAAGTTACTTCATTGTGATTTTGGTGTGTTCACTTGTATTCTCAAATTGCTTACCAACACTCTGCCCAATTTCGCGCTAAAGGAAGAAAGAGTCACTAAACTTTTGATGTACGTGAATCACCGCCTTTACTTTTAATGCAATCAGCTTATGTTTAAATTTTATCTCTTTACTGTCTTTACTTTCATTTCGTTTCAAAGAACTTTACATGAACATTTCAACGTCACTTGTTGGTCACGAGTCACCAATTTGTAATTAGTTGAGTCTTGTTTTATCCAGAACCTGCAATCGTTTAGGCAGGTAGTCGAAATTCTGTGTGGAAAGCCGATGTACTGCTCCCTTTGGTCTTCGAAAATTGTTTCTTGGTTAAGGTATATTTCGACAGAGTCAGTATAACATACAAAATCTTAGTGTTGACGCTAATCAAAAATATTCGATTATGAACAAACTAAACAATGAAGTCGCCACCTAACTTTATTTATTCCAAATGAGGAAAGGGAAAATATAGATAAAACCCCTGAGATAAAAATGCGAAATGAAATGGTCTTCGAGACCAAGAGATGCGGGTTCGGGAGTCGGTTATGCAAGGGGAAGGTATTAGCACCCCTCACATCCATCGTACTCGATGGGACCCATTTAGTTCTAAGCATTTTTGTGTGTTTAGTGTGTTAATTTGCTATCTTCAATTTATTATGCGCGAAAAGAGAAAAGAAAGGAAACATGTTTTAAATTTTTGAAAGTGTGCTCGCCAAGATGTTAGAATCTCCTGCCTACGTATTTCCCAAGTGCGATGGAAAAGTCAGAGCTTACGTAGTTCTCGATTGCGAGAACCTTTGTTGGTTGGTTGATTTTATTTATGAAAATAGGAGCTTAATCGTACGTGGACGATAAGACATCACTAGTGCAATTCGCGTGTGAGCGAAAGGAGATTGCGTGTGAGCGATGAGTGTTTGAAAAAGTGAAGTGAAACAAAGTTCACGTTTGTTAGGAGTCTTTAAACAATTGTTCTAGCGTCCAACGATTTAAAGACTTAGAGTTCATTTGGCACAAGTTTTCAAACAATTGGCCTAACGTCCAACGATTTAAAAACTTGGAATTTACTGTGAAAAGGGTTTTTTTGAAAAGTCACACGACGTTGGATCGAGGTTTGGAACTTTATTATGAAAGGTCTTAAAGATGAGAAGAGAATTGATTTGGGCTATAAGGCCCTTATTGAATGGTAACTTGGTATATGGACCAAGACGCGATAATGGAAATGAGCGATTAATTGTGTACAAGCGTAAAATAAAGCGATTAAATGAATTAAAAGCCCATACAAGGTGGCTCACATAAATGATAAAGCAACTAACAATTGTGTAAGTGCATGCGCGAAATAAATTTAATTGACTAATTAAACGAAATTTAATCAAGTAATTAGTTTAGTAAAATTAATTAGATGGCCTAATCAATTTCAAATAACCTAATTGGATAATTAAATAATGTTTAACTAATCAATTAAGGTTTCATTGTAAGTCCAAGAGCAAGCGTGGTGTGCACATAAATGTGTGGCCGTTGTGACGCTTCAAAACTTTGTCAACTCAAGGTATGAAAATGGCTCGCAACCGAGTATTAGTTTGAAATATTTTTGGTTTTGTGAGAGTGATGAATAATTAAATAAAATAATAAAATATTTACTAGCTATTACATCTCATGGGGATGGAGATACATAGTTACAAATGGGGGTGAACTTAATAAGTCTATGATATACAAGAAGATAATCAAGAGACACAATATCCATCTTAGTATAATTAATTAATAAAAATTGGTTAAAGTAATTAATTAGACTGCATAGAAATTAATTATTAAGAAAAATCAATTTAAAAGTTAATTCAAATAATTAATCTAATTAATTAATTCTAAATAGTAAAACTAATTAAATAAATTAATTAATTTACTAGGTTGAATAGAAGTAAAAATGAGGGCATAGAAATAAAAAAAATAATTAAAAAAAAGTTGGAAGCAATTAGCATGAATTAAAGCCCAATAGAAGAATTCAAATATATTAAAACCAAATTCTTAACAACAACAACAAAAAAAACTATTATTATTAAAAGAAAGAAAAATTTAATTAATTAATTAAAAAAAAAGGTATTAACGTAAACTACATTCCCTCCTTAAAAATCTCTTTAATTAGTTTTTACTCTCATATTCTTAATAATAATGAAATAAAAAAAGATGATTACTAAAAAATAGGAAGACTGTTTGACCAACCAATTAAAATCCTCAAAATAATTAAATGGCAATTAATTGAATAATGCAAAGCATTAAAAAAATCAAGTGTCCTCTCTCTTCTAAATCGCTCTCTACGCATATCTCTGTTCTCACGCTTTGATTTTGTTTCCTTACGCCATTCATCATCGTTCTACTCTTTGCACTCATCTTAAGTCACGTTTTCTATTCCGACAGACCATCTCTTAGTCGATGTTGTTTCGCTATCAACCTTCTCACCGCAAAACAAACATAGCGCAACAAACATCAATTATACCCTAAGCCCCAATTTGATTTCAAAATTGGTTACAGATTACAGCATACCTAATGAACAAAAAGAAACCGGAAGGACAGACCAAATACAAAGAGCGACGGACAAAAGGTATGGCTTCTTCTTTCTGCGAATCTGTGTGAGTTTGCTTCTTCTTGTTGTTTGCTTTTGAACTTCTGTGTTGAGAATAAAAAGCTTGTGTATGTGTGTTGAGAGTAGCAGGGAGTTGAGTATGGAAAGGTCAGGGGCGGTGAAGATGAAAGTATTGATGTATGAAGTGAGGTTGAGTTTATGAGTTTTTGATGAAAGGAGGTTTGTTGGTGTTAAGAGTATTGAAGAGTTAAGGTTGAAGAGGGTGATGGGTAGAAGAGAACCATGAAGGTGAAAACTTATATTTTTTTTGTAGTGGTCTTTTCCGTTTCTGACTTTCCAATTTCCGAGTGAGTATGATGAGGAGCAAGAAGAATTGATGGTAGGATAAGGATTGGATGATGAATTGGGAGGATAAGATCAAGGACAATTTGTGAGCTGTTATTGAAGGTAGTGGAGTGGTGGAATTGTTAGTGAAATTGCTGTGTGAAGTTGTACATGTACTGATTTTGTGATTTTTGTATTCTGCAGGTTGTAATGGTGATAACTTGTAATAATATGGTGTGTTGTGTTATTGCAGGTACAAGTAGTGGAGAAGAGCAGCTGTAAAAAATTGCATCTGTACTGATTTTTTTCAATTTGCAGGTTATCGAAATTGCAGGAGGTAGTGGAAAACAAACAGCAACACAACATTCTCTTTCTTTTTTTTGTACTTATTACTTAAAAAGTAAAATAATAAGAAAATATATACTATTCATATGCATATTATTTAAACTAAAATATCCCTACTGAAAAAAATTAAAACTAATTAAAACAAAAATGAATGACAAAAATAATGTGAATAAATAATTATGGACAATTTGAAATTTTTAATAAAAATTATTCTAAACTAATAATAATAAAAAACAAATGCTGTTCAATCTTCTTGTACTGGAAGGGTTAGATTGGCATGCTTGCCTTTCGTGACCTGGAGGTAGAAGATGATTGAACACTCGAGTACACCTGAAAATTTGCACTCGCTGGATGATGCGGGAATGGGCTTACAGATGCCATTTGGAGAAGCTGGAGATTTCGCCGGGGAATGAGTCGTACACTAGACTCGAGAACATTGATAGGAGAATTGACGGGGATGGGCTTAAGATGCCATCTGG
The DNA here is from genome assembly GCA_021764765.1 of Vicia sativa. Taxonomy (NCBI): domain Eukaryota; kingdom Viridiplantae; phylum Streptophyta; class Magnoliopsida; order Fabales; family Fabaceae; genus Vicia; species Vicia sativa. Next base: position 125,683,266 of record CM038793.1, on the reverse strand, counting down.
AAAGATCAATGCTGGGGAGTGAGCCGTACACTAGGCTCTGTAGATGTTCTTGATAATGGAAGGAGCGCGGAGATGGGCTTAAGATGCCATCCGGGGGGAGCCGTACGTTAGACTTTGAGCTCATCTTTGAATGAGGTTATTGGTTTGTATTGATTTTTAACCAAATATGCAGCATTCCAAAGGTGGAGAAACACTGATAAGTAGTCGGAGATGGGCTTAAGATGCCATCCAGGGCAACTGAGTCGTACGCTAGACTCTGTAGTTGCTGTTGATAATAAGAAGGATTCAGAATAGATCTTCGTGCTGATTACTCTGAGGGAGGTAGTAGTTGGCAAAATGTGGATATCTTCCCTGTTGTGCATCGGGTATTGATCCACTGCCTGTTATCGGAGGATAACTTTTGATCGTTCGGATAGGGTTTCCCGTCTGGCTTCGGGTATTAATCCTGGATCCGTTGTCGGAGGACAACGAGGGCGGTCGTTCAGATAGTTTTCCCGTCGAGATTCGGGCTTAATCCTGGACCAGCTGTCGGAGGACAACTAGGGGCGGTCTTTCAGATAGTTTTCCCGTCGAGATTCGGGGCTTAATCCTAGACCTGTTTGCATCAGAGGTGACTTTCACCTGTTTTTGGGAAAAAACAAGAGAAACTTTGATAGAATATTCGTTAGTCCTATGCAAAATAGGATGCATGACAATGTATATGAATGACATATGCATGAATTATGACTTTATGAGAAATGTATGAATGATAGATGTTGTGGTATTTCAAAACATATCCATCTTGAAGAAGATGTGGATGTTCTGCTTGAGTATTTCTGTCTTCTGCTTGGGGATTGAGTAGGTGAGAACCCCGCTTTTGAAGGAGAAGAAAGATATCCTGGACTCCTCCGATGCACTATCTGACCAAGTCTCGGGCCTAGATGTTGTTGAGGAAGGTAGAGATCGAGAAACTCGTCGGAGATCGCATACATAGACCCCGCTGGGAGAGTCCGGAGGCAATTTGTTGGGATCTTGCATGTAGATCCTGCTGGGAAGAATTAGAGGCGCCTATTGGGATGCCGAAAGCGGATCTCACTAGAGAGCATTTGATGGTTGCTGGGAGACCGGGTTGGGGCCCGTTGGAATCTCTGACTGAAGAATGGAAGATGTAAATTTTCTCCGGTGCACTATTTGACCAAGTCTCGAGTCTGGATACCGCTGCTGGAGAAAAGAAGAATTGTTGAGAGATATCCGCTGGGGATAAACATCTTAGTTGGGAATGAAGTGTTATTGATGTAACACTGCTCAGTTGAGTGGAATCACTGCTCGTGGATTAACATATACTCCGCTGGGGAGGTTTGTTGTGAGCGATACTGCTATGGGGATCATGCTCTGTGGGGAAATGTATTGGTGACCTTCGTCGTCATCTTAGTTCCTAGAGCCTGTAGTAATTACTCTTGTATGCCCACTTTTCGCATGTTTGTGAAGAGATTCTTATTGTCAGATGCATATAATCATTCAAAGCAAACGTTGGACTTTATGCCGACAACAACAACAAAAATTGTAAAGAGAAAGAAGACTTGTATTTATTTGAAATGTGGCGTATGGCCAAGTAGTTTGTACACAAGAAAGGTAAAAAGCTATGCGGAAACAATCTCGTTAAGTTCCAACTATGCTAGTACTCATATATTTCAACTATCTCATCTCCTTGTCACGAGAAAGTGAGTCGATCTTCGCCATTTGAATCTTGAATGCCGATAGTAGTATGATCCGAAGAGACATAGTCGTACGCTTAAATCCCTAACTTTTCCTAGACCTCCTTTCGGTTTTCACCCGGATACCCTTTTTGCCCAAGCCGCTTTTCGTGTTTTCGACTTGGGTGTACATCTTTGTATATATCCTTAACTTTGCCCGAACCCTTTGGTTCGCCAGATGCCCTTATTTTTGCCTAGGCTCGCCGACCTAGCGGGTCTCTTTGATGCGTAGTATTTTTGACTATGTGCGCTCACGGTGTGGGAAGTCTTCACCATCCATGGTGCTAAGTATCATAGCTCCGGAAAATACTGCCTTGACTACAAACGGTCCCTCGAGGTGGGAGTCCATTTGCCCCGGATCACCTTGTGGAAGAATGATGCGCTGACTACTAGATCACCGACTTGGTAGACTCGGTGCTTGACCTTCTTGTTAAATGCTCGATCATTCGCTTTCGATAAATCTATCCATGGCAAATGGATGCGAGTCGCTTCTCATCAATCAAGTTAATCGATCGAGGGGTCGAACCCAATCGCTTCGCTTAACTCGCCCGAAGGACTCGTTGAGGGTATCGAACCTCGATGGGTAAGACGGCTTCCATACCGTATACAAGAGAGAAGGGGTTACCCCTGTTGATGTTCAAAAGCGATAACCACGAAGAGCAAATGGTAACATCTCATGCCAATCTTTGTAAGTCATCATCTTCTCAGATAATCTTCTTAATGTTCTTGTTGGCGGCTTCCACTGCGCCATTCATCTTAGGCCGATACGGAGAAGAGTTGTGATGCTTGATCTTGAATTGCGTGCAGAGTTCGGTGATCATCTTATTGTTGAGATTGGAACCGTTATCTGTGATAATCCTTTCGGGAGTGCCATACCGATAGATAAGATTATGCTTGATGAAACGAGCCACAACATTCTTGGTAACAGATGCAAACGAGGCTGCTTCTACCCACTTGGTAAAGTAATCGATTGCCACAAGGATGAAACGATGTCCGTTGGAAGCTGTGGGCTTAATTTCTCCAATCATGTCAATACCCCACATTGCAAAAGGCCAAGGAGCTGTTAGAACATTCAGAGGTACTGGAGGTACGTGTACTTTGTCTACATAAATCTGGCATTTGTGACAAGATCGAGCGTAGCGGTGACAATCAGCTTCCATGGTGGACCAATAGTAACCTGTCCTCAAAATCTTCTTAGCCATGGTGTGTCCACTGGAGTGGGTACCAAATGCGCCTTCGTGTAACTCTTCCATGATACGTATTGCTGTTTTCTGATCTACACAGTGGAGTAAGCACAAATCGTGGTTGCGCTTGTATAGGATGTCGTTGCTGAGGAAGAATTTGGATGCAAATCTTCTCATGAACTTTTTATCTTTAATAGATGCCCCTGCGGGATATTCCTGAGTCTTAAGATACCTCTTCACGTCGTAGTACCAAGGTTTCTCTTCTGTATCAAGCTCGTAACAATATGCTGGTTCGTCAAATTTCTCAATGATGATCTGGGGAGCCTCGTTGTCCCATCTGACCTTGAACATAGATGACATAGTAGCCAATGCGTCTGCCAACTGATTCTCTTCTCGTGGAATATGATTGAAAGTGATCTCTTCAAAGTAGGGAATCAAACTTAGAACATGCTCTTGATACAGAATGAGATTTGGATGTTTCGTATCCCACTCGCCCTTAACCTGACTGATCACTAAAGCTGAGTCTCCATACACTTGCAAGAACTTGATTCTTAGGTCAATAGCAGCTTTAATGCCCAAGATGCGCTCAGATTCGCCATGTTGTTAGTGCAACTGAAACATAATCTGGCGGTGAAAGGCGTATGTCCGCCTGCAGGGGATGTGATAATGGCGCCAATGCCATTGCCAAGTGTATTTGAGGCTCCATCAAAGACCATGGTCCATCGGGATCCTTGTTCAGATCCTTCGTCCGGGCCTGGTTCTTCACAATCAGTGACTAGTAGAACATCTTCGCTTGAAATTGAACCGCATAGATCGATAGTCATCTACGGCTTGATGAGCCAAATGATCGGCTACTACACTCCCTTTGATCGCTTTCTGAGAAGTGTATTGGATGTCATACTCGGTCAAGATCATCTGCCATCTTGCTATTCTTCCTGAGAGAGCTGGTTTCTCAAATATGTATTTTATCGGATCCATCTTGGAAATCAACAAGGTAGTGTGAGTCAACATATACTGCCTTAGTCGGCGAGCAGCCAAGCCAAAGCGTTGCGTTTTCTCGAGTGAGTATCTTGTTTCACATCGGTAAACTTTTTGCTAAGGTAGTATATTGCATGCTCTTTTCGACTGCACTCGCCATGTTGCCCCAACACACACCCCATTGAGTTCTCTAACATAAGTACATGATAAGAGGTCTTCCTTCTGGCGGCATCAGGATAGGAGGATTCTGTAGGTACTCCTTGATTTTGTCAAAAGCGATTTGGCAATCGTCATTCCATTCTACTACTTGATCTTTCTTAAGTAACTTGAAGATTGGCTCACAAGTAGCAGTTAAATGTGCAATGAATCGCAATGTAGTTCAATCGCCCAAGAAACTCTCCCTTCTCTGGGCCGCATCTCTTGGATAGCTTTAACCTTGGCGGGATCAACTTCAATACCTTTACCACTGACAACAAACCCTAGGAGTTTCCCGGATCTGACTCCAAAGGTACACTTGTTAGGATTAAGTCTTAGTCTGTACTTCTTTCCATCAAACAGTCGCAAATGATCAAGATGTTCTTCTTCAGTTTGTGATCTAGCTATCATATCGTCGACGTAGACCTCTATCTCGTGATGAATCATGTCATGAAATAATGTCACCACGGAATTGAACTATTTCATAACTTCGGCTTTAATTTTCTCTGACATCTCAGGACGCATGCGACAACCTGCTTCACCGAGAAAACCTTCTTTTGTCGGCAATCGGTGTACCACAATATCAATGTCCAAACCCGGCATGTCTTCGTATGACCAAGCAAAAACATCAATATAGTCTCGTAGCATCTGAACCAACCTTTCTTTAACACTGTTCTCAAGACCCGCTCCTATCTTGATCTCTTTTCTGTCTTCGTTAGTACCCAAATTCACAACCTCAACTTGCTCTTCATGTGGTCAGATAACTCGATCTTCTTCAGTAGCACCGACAAGTTCTCTGGCACTTCACAATCTTCCTCACTTTCATCTTCACTTGGTAGATCGGATTATCGAAGTCATATTTAGCAATAGCATAGTTATTAACTAGATTCGAGTGATTCTCAGTGTATCACGTGGGTGTGTAAGAAACACATAGCTTTTGAAGGGTGATAAAGTAAAAAGAAAACAAACAAATGAATGCAAAAGTCCAACGAATTTATTGAATGAAAACGCAAACAACAGATAATAACCTCGCAACGAGCCATGATGCCCGGCAAGGCACTAGGCTTTCAAAGTTTATTATTCAAAACATAAAGAAATACGAAAAGCAAAACAAAACAAGAGCAATTACTCCCGAATAAAGGAGATTGGTATGACGCCTTCGCCTTCCAATTGTTGAGCCCATTGTCCGAGTTGGAAGATCCACTTGCGATGTCGAAGTCGTCGTCATCTTCTATAGCATGGATTCCACTCTAGCCGATGCGGAAAGGAAGTTGGCCGCACGCTCGCGGATCATCTTCGACCGATGGTGAAGCCTAAACCATCTTGTCGGATTTGAAAGGAAGATCGGGAGTCGACCCCAAAGACTACCTTCTTCAACAGCAGCTTGAGCATCCTTCAATGAAACCATCCTAGGCGGAACTTATGTAATTTCAGAGTGACAGGAGAGTCAGCAGCATGACTGGGATTATTTCAAAAGCTTGACAGGAGTCTCGAAGAATTCACCTCTACTCGAGGTATCGGAATGACCTAGATGATGACCATATATTCTTCTTCACCACATATAACAACTTTCCCTTTCACCGGTACTTCACTCGATGCAAGGTAGAGGTAATAGCCCGCCCCATGTATCCAAGGGCCCAAGTAGGTAAGAGTAACGGACGGATGTCCATGACGAAGAAAGTAGAGTCAAAAGTCGGGAACCGACTTTGTAATGAGCTCTCAAGCATCGCTCGTTAGAACCATCAAAAGCTCTCACAATAATGTCACTGGTCTCGAACCAACCCTTCGACATCAAGTCGGTCAAAAGCGGTCTTCGGTAGGATATTCAGAGCAGAACCGGTATCAACCAAAACATGAGACAGGGTAATGCCCTTGCATTCAACAGAGATGTGCAAGGCTTTGTTGTGTTTCCTACCGACAGGAGTCAAATCAGCATCAGAGAAGCCTAGGCCGTTGTTGGCAGCCAGGCTAGCAATACAAACTTCAAACTGGTCGGTAGTAGTGTCTTGCGGCACGTGAGCATTCTTCAGAAACTTCACCAAGGCATTAGCATGAGCCTCAGAGCACACCTCAGAGCACAAGAGCAGAGCAAGCATGGATATCTTGGATGGAGTCTGTCCCAACTGTTCCACAACATTGTAGTCACTCTTCTTGATAATCTTCAGAATTTCCTCCATTTCTTGTTTGGAGGTGTCTTCAGTAACTTCCTTCGGTACTTCTGGCTGAGCAGGATGAGTCATTGGTTCTTGAGGAATGGATTGAATAGCGGCGCGGAGTCAGTGTCTTTGGAGGAGAGATATCGGAGAGAATACCCTTCCGGTTCTGGTCACCTTACTAGATCCGGTGATGTTGTCAATGTCAGGAATGGTAGCTTTAATAGTAAGGTCTTCAATGGTCAGAGGGTCTTGTTTGACACCATGATAATAGACATCAGCTCCATAATTCCAAGGGATAGCCTTGTTAGAGGAATATGGAACGGCCTGGAGAAGTAATGAGGTGCCACCTAGGCACGTAATCGCAGAGGAAATCCTTATGGTGTTAACATTAGCATAGTCTTCTGGGAAATCGTCACCCCATTCGGTCGCCTTAACATCTTCAATAGGAATCTTGTAGCTCTCAGGAACAGTGTACTTCACCATGTAATCGAATTTTCCACTTGGCTGCCCAAGGTATCCCACAGATGGTGCGTTTCATTTCACATTGTCAATCTTAGCCATATCTTCACACGCGCATGTGGTTTCGTAAATAGTATCTCACGGTTGTCCATCATGCACTGAACACGTCTTCTCAACCAAGCACAACCATCAGTGCGATGGGCACCAACGGCAATTCTGGGCATCCTGGATTGACACCGCTTGAAATTCTTCTTAATCATCGAGGAATGGTCAAGTCATCTATGTCGAAAACATAAGTATCATCACCAACAGATTGGAACTCTTGTCATGATTAGGTATAGGCGCGTTGGTCACATTCGAGTCTCAACAGAGGATCAAACTCAATCGCTTAGCTTCAATCATATCTTGAATCTTGTTCTTGAGCCCAACAATCATCGACTATGTCCGAGGCTATTGGAATGGTAAGCACACTTAGCATTAGGATTGTATCTTGAGAGGAAGTGTTGACATTCGAGGAGGATCCTCAAGGTAATCACCGCTTTCAACATGTGTTGCAAGGCTTGCGACAATGGCATGTTGATCTTAAACTGTCTTCGTTGCGTTTCGTTACGCGTTGTCTCACCGAGGTTGTCCGATGTAGGATCGAGATCACAACCGCCCCACAGATTGAGCACGGTCGGTCTTGGCTCGGCTTTTCTGACCATACACAGCATTAACTTCTTTCTTACCACCAAAAGATCTTTTCGCAGCATTTGAAGATGTCTCTACTTGAATCTTTCCACTCTTGATACCAGCTTCAATACGCCGTCAATATCACGGCGAATCCGGTCAAGAGTTTCCAATCGATGATTGAAGAATGGGCATGTCAGTGTTCCCATAAACATATCAACCAACTCCCTATTGGACAAGGGTGGTTGAACTCTGCCTGCTAAGTCTCTCCATTTTTGAGCATACTCCTTGAGCTTCTCATCACGACCCATAGACATGCTTTGTAGTTGCATGCGAGTGGGTGTCAATTCAGCATTGTACTCATACTGTATGTAGAAAGCATCTGCTAAGTCACTCCAAGTACGGATACGATCATTCTCTAGCTGATAATACCATTCCAACTGGGTTCCGGACAAACTCTCTTGAAAATAATGCATCCACAACTTTCATCATCGTGGGATTGATCTTCTGGACATAGGACTTTAAATGCAGCTTCGGACAAGACATGCCATCATATTTGGCAAAAGTTGGAACTTTGAACTTGGGAGGAATCACAACACCAGGGACGAGACTCAAATCATCAAAATTCAGCCCGAACATCTTCAGGTTTTCCACAGCATTCAGACGGCCTTCAAGTTTCTTGTACTTGTCATCCTCATCAGAGTATTGGCCATCATCATAGTTCTTCTCAAGCTCAGGCTGACTGCCTTCACCATCACCCTTGTTACTTTGCTCATCCTCCTTCTTGACACTTCCTTCTGAGAGCTCAATTCGACTAACCACTCTAGGACCTCCTTTGTAGCGTCTGCCCATGTTGAGAAGACCAACGACCTTCTTCTTTCTGTTGATGAGCTTCTTCGGATCTTCTTGGCCTTGGACCAAACTGGTGAACATCTCATGAAACTGAGCATTCTTGAGCTTGGAGATCTTTGACAGACTGTTCAAGAGCCATTTCTGCTAAAATAAATAGCGAGCAAATGAGAAAACCAATCTTCAATGTACTTGTGATGCAATGTTATGCTATGATATGCAATGTTTATGCGAATGCAATGCAATGTTTTCAAGGACCTTAGAGATTTAAATTTGTTAAACAAGCACGAACAAACATTTATTAGTTCTCTTTTTATTATTTTTCTTTTTAAGTACAAAAGATAGTTCAAAACAATAAAAGAAAAACATATAAATCCGAGAGCTCTAAGTCTCCTATGGGCGCTTCCTCTTGATGCCGAGGTAGGTGTTGATGTTTCGCTCCTCATGAAGTAGCTTTGTCAACTCTAGCACTTTCTTCTCACTTGCATAACGCTGAGCTTCGAAGGTATCCCTCTCTTCTTTGAGCTGAATCCAAGATCTCTTCAAGTCTTCAAAATCAGTAGGCATGTCGGGATGGAGAATGGTATAGGATACGTCACCTATAGCAACAGGTTCCATAATTACTGGTAACACGGGTGTAAACGGCATCATGAGGTTTTGAGCTTGAGCTCGCACCCATTTGAGGTAAGGTTCCCAAGGAATGGAGTTTTGGTGACCCAAAGTCTTGGTATCAGTCTTCTTTACCATGCCCCAAGCGTGTATGAACCTTCGTCGGTAATTCTGGAGATCGTGGATGTAGTCGAACACAACATCTTGGAGAAGCATATCATGTGGGCCATCTCTTCGAGCAGAACCAAACTGACGTAGAGCTAGAGAAGGGTTGTAAGTAATACCTCCCCTTATACCAAGTAGTGGTACATTAGGGAATTCTCCACAACGCTCAATGAAAGTGAAATCTTTTTGAGAGAAAAGATTCCAACGGATATCTGAATGAGAGAGTGACATTAACCTTTGAGACCATCTCAATCTTTGTTCGTTCTTCAAAACTGATGGAGGAAGGTGCGAAATAAACCACCTAGAAAGTAACGGTATGCAACACATGAGAGTTCCTTGTCTTTTAGCAGTACGAGTGTGGAGAGAATGTAGGATGTCTCCAAGTAAAGTAGGCACAAGATTGCGGGTAAGAAACACCTTGATGGCATTGACATCTATGAATTGATCCGAGTTAGGTAATAGAACCAAACCATAGATTAGCAAGGCCACAATGTCTTCGAATGCATGGAAACTCATAACTTTGAGGAATTCTCGGGCTTTCTTAATTAGGAACTTGGAAAGTAAACCCTTAACTCCACTTCTGGTTTCCCAACTGGCTTCAATGTCTGAGCGCCTAAGATGTAAGGCTGATGCAATGTCTTCGTACCTAGGAACCTTTTCTAAACCGGTGAATGGCATTTGGTCAAGAATAGGTATCCCAAGTAGCTTAGAGAACTCTTCCAAGGTAGGAACCAACCGATAATGGGAATGTAAAGCAATGGTGTTTCGGATCAAGAACCGAATAGGACATGCATCATATCTTCTTCAAAACCGAGATAACCAAGTCAAGTAGATAACCATGTCTTTGATGAACGAGCATGGTCGGAATTTCTGAAACCAATTCTTTGAGCTGAGAAGGTATACCCATGAAGTTGATTCGGATAGTCTTTCTAAAAGCCATAATACCCTACAAAACAGAGCAAAGATAAATCCCTAGGTCCTTGAAATAGTTAGAAATGATATGCAATGCAAATGATGTCATGATGTCATGTTTGGCACACACAAACAATTCACACAATGAGCCTAGGTTTAAGGCTTGCATGAGGTATAGGTGATTACCCCACCAAAAGTTTGAGTTGGTTCATCCTGTCCTATAATAGTAACCGGGTTCTAGGAATCTCATATCATTGATCTTTCTCGTAGGCGTTTATTTCAATACGACTACCAAGTGGTCGACCAAAAATATCCCAAAAGTCTGATCTTAATGAGCGTAGCATCGAGTATCAACCAACCTTAGTCTGCACCAAAGTCGGCCATCTCACTAACTTCTAATGGCCAAGATGGGTTAATTAAGGTTCTAAAAGTTTAGTTAGTGCTTGATGACACCACGCAGAAGCCAAATACTATCCTCAACATGGAAATGAATAGTATCAGGACATCCAAAGTGTCACACTAACGTAGCCATCATGTTGACCGTTTCGATATACGTCTAACGGTCGCGACGATTTATTGCTACTTACCTAAAAGGAAACCCGGATCCGGGTGTAGGATCCACCACAAATATAATACCCAAGCAACCCTTAAAGATAAAGCAAGCAATTCAAACAAAAAACAGTAAAATTGATCTAGAAATCCCTAAGGTATTCTCTCTTTAGGGTGTCTCCCCGGCAGAGTCGCCAGTTCTGTGATACGGTGAACTGACTTTTTAGTGTTTTGTATCGCAAATGTGCGGATAGCAAGAGTCGCCACCGACTTTTATTTTTATCCAATTAAGGGAAGGTAAAAGTACAGAAAAAGACCTTCGTTAGATTCTGAGTAAGGGAGAAGGTTATGAAAAGGGAAGGTATTAGCACCCTTTTCCATCCGTAGTTATCTACGGGCTCTTAGTTGCTCTTAGATCACTTTAAAATTGTGCTTTCTGTGTATTTGACAAAAATGTTTTGAAAAGGCATTTCGCTTTGACTTTGTAATGATTCATGTAGGAATGTATACAAAGTGTTTGGAAATGTTTTGTTTTGAAAAGAGTTTGAAAAAGTGTGAGGTGTGAAAAGTATTTGATTTGAGCAAGCAACTAAAAGTCTTATTACCTACTCAGAATTGGTCGTTTTCGTGTTGTCCATACCATTAGTTGGTAGGTAACCCTATTTGTTGGATGTAAGCGGGACATTCGAAGGGACATCGGATGGTCATAGAAAGCAACTTGTAGGAAGTATCCTAGCACATTCGAAGGGACTATCATCATTTTTCGTAGGCAACAATCGAGGGTCAAGATCATGTATTCGGAGGCGACATCGTGGGTCTTATGATCTTTGTATCGAAGGGACTATGATGATTTGTTTTGAAGGCAACGGTGCTAGGATACCTCTACGTTCGAGGGACATGACCATTTTGAATTCGCAAAGGCAACGAGAGAGAATTACCCTAAGGGGTGCATGTGTGAAAAGAGTGTGTTGATTCAGATATTTTTATCTTGAAAATTAGTGGGCTATGTTCATTATTATCTTGCCATACACGCCTAATTACTAGCAATTTATAGGGTGCGGAAATTAAAATGCGGAATGTAAAGTGCGGAAAGGTAAATGTCCTACGCTATTACATGGCTTTGGGGCAGATACATAATTTAAACTTGCGGAAAATAAAAACCTAATTTAAACTATTACATCCCATGAGCAATTACATTATTGGAAAAAAATGAAAACGGTAAAGAAACGTCTGAAACGGAATAACCTGTGAAACGATAAGAGAAATCGGAAAATATGATGAAATCGAATAAGAGAAAATGTTAGAAAAAATGCAAGTTTTTTGGATGAGAAAAATATGACATGCTGGAAATGACATAAATATGCTAAAATAATTTTTTGGGATTTTTTGGATGCATTTTAATAATTTAAAACTAATTAAAATTGATTTAAATGCTAAATTATGAATAAAAATAAATATGCATGCAAAATTGTATTTTTTTAATTTTATAAATTAAATAAAGATTTTCTGAAAATAATGCAAAAGGAAAAAATATTTTGATGATTTTTTAATGCATGAAATAAAAATATGAAAAGAAATTAAAATAGCATGAAAATATTAAATAAATAAGAAAATAGAAAATAATTGAAAATATATTAAGTTTGGAAAAAAGAAAACAAAACCAGGTCCCAGGCTGGCTCGAACTGATGACCCTGGAGAGGATCTTTGAACAGGCAGCGTCTTTACCACTAGGCCAAGTGGCGTTTGGTGTTGGGAAAGCAGAAATCAATAACATATGAATGATGACGCGTCCTGGGAATATTTGAAACACAATCAGCTCGCGTGGGGTCTAGTTGGAAAGAGAGAACGAATCAGGAAGCGCCGATACGCCACGCATGTCTCTCGCCGGAGTCCAACGGTCAACGACGCCGGAGCCCTAGCTCTGGTCGTCTTCTCCGATTGTTCAAACCTGAAAACTTAAGAAATACGCAAAATAAAAAAACTTTAAAGTACCCTACCCCCCTAAATCGACCCTCCTGAGTCCAATGGTGGTATCAGTTTTGGCTAAAAGTTCCTGTATCGATCAGTTCGATTCAAACAGTCCTTCGAACCCTAACAATGGCAATTGGTGATTTCTACGTGTATGCTCGCATGTGATGCATCATTCCTGATCTATTTGATGTCCTGAATCCATTCAAATACACAAAAACAATTAATAACGCATGGAAAAAGGAAATCGAATTTGTGAGTTTACCAAACCGGTGAGAGCTTGCTGGCACGATTCAGGGCGATCTGGCTTCGAGCAAGAGGTGGTTTAGATTGCTGGGAACCCCTAGAACACGTTTGGATGGATGGCTTTAATAAACTTGTCGAAAATCAAAATTCGAATTTTGAGGATTCTTGAAAAATTTTGCCAAAGTTTTGGTTGTTGTAAGGGCTAGGGTTTTTGTGTGGCTTGTGATACAGCTTGCTTGGTATTTATAGAAGAGTTTGAGAGAGGAAAAAGAGTGAAAAAAGATTTGATTTGGAGCATTCAATATTTTTCAAATAAAAATCAATTTTTTGAAAGAAATTTGATTTCCTCTTCAATGCATGATCATGCACGAATTTGGCAAGTGTTTTGGGCTTCCTTGGACCTCAAGTTTGGTATAAAATCAGCCCTTTTGGAAAAATATATTATTTTCATATTTTATATAATTTAATTTTGAATTAAATGTTCTAAAATTCAAAAATAAATTAATAAAATAGAAAATTGCCATGGCCAAGCATTTATGGGTCAAGAATAATGTCATGAACAAGTTTGGATCAAAAGATTTTAGGACCATTTGGAAAATTTTGCATTTTGACCAAAATGTCCTTTTGTGCAATTGTCCAAAATTACCCAACTTCTGAATGGTGTATCTTGCTCAATTTTCCACATTTTTGAGTGTTCTTGGACTTTTTGGAAAGATCTAAGAGTCCTCTAACCAACCTTTTTAGTCTCATCTTAATTGGAGTTTCCATGCTCAATATATCCCCAAAACAAAATGTTGACTTTTTGTTGACTTTGAAAATGACCTGTAATGTTTTGAGCCATACCTCTCAAATGAAGCATTTTTTGGACATTCTTGTGAGACATGAAGTTGTAGAGAATTGAATTTCCTTCAAAATATAAGGTGGTGGAAAAATTTCTGAGAAAGTATGAAGAAGTTATGGCCAGTCAAAGTTCAGTTGACTTTACACCTAGAAACCCTAATTTAGCAAGTTTTGACTTTTGAGCAAATCTTGAGTTTTCTTGATGAATCATGATCAACCCTTGATCAAATGATGAATGTAACTTCAAAATGAGGATGTTGACCAAAAATTATGAAGTTTGACTGTATGTTGACCACAGTTGACTTTTTGTCCAATACAACTGATTTTCAACCATCTGAGCAATTGTCTGAGGAAACTTGACTTGTAAGGCTTGAAACTTGACATGGAGAATCTTTGAAGCATATGAGGAGGCATGAATACCATTGGAGATGTTGGAAGCCCATCTTGACCTGAGAATTGCCAAACCCTAGTTTGGGTTGATTGTCTAGGAGAGAGTTTGTCTGATCAACTCTTGAGGAATCCTTGAGTATGGATGTATGGAATATCCTGAGAAGATGGAAGGCAAATTTTGGGGTATGACACCTATTTGTTGGATGTAAGCGGGACATTCGAAGGGACATCGGATGGTCATAGAAAGCAACTTGTAGGAAGTATCCTAGCACATTCGAAGGGACTATCATCATTTTTCGTAGGCGAGAGTCGAGGGTCAAGATCATGTATTCGTAGGCGACATCGTGGGTCTTATGATCTTTGTATTGAAGGGACTATGATGATTTGTTTTGAAGGCAACAGTGCTAGAATACCTCTACGTTCGAGGGACATGACCATTTGAATTCGTAAAGGCAACGAGAGAGAATTACCCTAAGGGGTGCATGTGTGAAAAGAGTGTGTTGATTTCAGATTCATGTTATCTTGAAAATTAGAGTGAGCTATGTCCAATTTTATCTTGCCATACACGCCTAATTACTAACAGTTTATAAGATGCGGAAAGTAAATTGCGGAAATATAAAGTGCGGAAAGATAAATCCTACGCTATTACATGGCTTGGGGCGTATACATAATTTAAAATGAGGAAAGTAGAAACCCTAATTAAACTATTATATCCCATAAGCAATTACATAATTGGAAAAAAAGAAAACGATAAAAAGAAATCGTCCGAAACGAGATAACCTGTGAAAAGATGAGAAATCGGAAAATACGAGGAAATCGATCAAGAGAAAAATGTTAGCAAAAATAATAATTTTTAAATGAGAAAAATATTTCATGCTGGAAATAACATTAATATGCTAAAATAATTTTTGGGATTTTTGAGTTAATTTAATAATTAAAATCAATTAAAGGTGATTTAAATGATAAATTAACAATTAAATTAAATATGCATGCAAAAATAATATTTTTAATTTTAGAAATTAAATAAACATTTTCTGGAAATAATGCAAAAACAAAAATATTTTTTGGTGTTTTTAATGCATGATTAAAAATTATTGAAATTAAATTAAAATGCATGAAAATATTAAATAAAAAGAAAATATGAAAAAATAAGAAAATAGTTGAAGTTTGCAAAAAGAAAAACAAAACCGGTCCTGATGAGGCTCGAACCCATGACCATGGATGGTATCTTCAACAGCTAGCGCCTTAACCACTGGGACACTTGACACTTGGTGTTTTAAAAAACAAAATCAATTGTTTTTAAGCGTACGCGTGTCATAGGAGTGTTTGAAACACAGTCAGCGTGCGTGGACCCCATGGCTTATGGATGGACGAATCAGAGAAGCCAGAAACGCTACGCACCTCCTCGCCGATCAACAAAGTCCACGACGCCGGAGCCCTAGCTCCGATCGTCTTCTCTGCAGCCTCAATCTCCAAACCTGAAAAAATACGCGAAATAAAAGAATAAGAGGTACCCTACCCCCCTAAATCGAAGGCTGCGATCTCAATGGCACCATTAGTTTGCCCTAAAAATGCTCGTACAGGCCAGTTCGATTCAAACAGCTCGTGAAGCCCTAATCATGGCACTATGGTTTCTGGACGTTCAAGCTTGCATGTGAGGGTTCAAACATGACCTAACAATCACCCTGAATCGATACAAACACACAAACAACATTAATAATGCATGACAAACGAAATTCGAATTTTGAAAGTTTACCAAATCGGAGCAATGTATTGGGCACGATTCTGGATGGTTTGGCTTCAAGTAAGGGTTGATTTTGCTTGCTGGGATGTCAAGGAACAAGATGGAATGCTCAAAACACCTTGAAACTGGCTGGAGAATGGATTTCATTTTTTGACAATTCTTGGAAAATTTTGGCAAAGTGTAGGTTGTTGTAAGGGCTAGGGTTTCGTGTTGCTTGTGATACAGCTTGCTGGCTATTTATAGAGTGAATTAGGAGAGGAAAAAGAAGGAAAAAGATTTGGTTTTGAATGTGCATTGAATAATTTTCAAATAAAATCAAATTTTGGAGAAAATTTGATTTTCTCTTTAATGTAAGAGCAAGCACGAAATTGGCATGTATCATGGGCTTCCTTGGACCTCAAGTTTAATATAAAATCACTCCTTTTGGAAAAATATCTTATTTTCATATTTTATATAATTTAATTTTGAATTAAATGGTTTTAAATCCAAAAATAAATTAATAAAATATAAAATTGCCATGGCCAAGCATCAATGGGTCACAAATAACATCATGAACAAGTTTGGATCATAAGATTATAGGCCCATTTGGAAAATTTTGCATTTTGACCAATATCTCCTTTTGTGCAATTGTCCAAAAATGCCCAACTTCTGTATAGTGTATCTTGCTCAATTTTCCACATTTTTGAGTGTTATTGGACTTTTTGGAAAGCTCTTAGAGTCCTCTAACCAACCTCTTTGGTTTCATCTCAATTGGAGTTTCCATGCTCAATATATCTTCAAAACAAAATGTTGACTTTTTGTTGACTTTGGAAAGGACCTGTAATGTTTTGATCCATATCTTCCAAATGAAGCATTTTTTGAACATTCTTGTGAGACATGAAGTTGTAGAGAATGGAATTTCCTTCAAAACAAGAGGTGGTGGAAAAATTTCTGAGAAAGTATGAAGAAGTTATGCTCAGTCAAAGTTTAGTTGACTTTTCATTGGAAAACCCTAATTTGGAAAGTTTGACTTTTGTGCAAATCTTGAGTTTTCTTGATGAATCATGATCAACCCTTGATCAAATGATTAATGTGACTTCAAATTGAGAATGTTGACCAAAAATTATGAAGTTTGACTGTATGTTGACCACAGTTTACTTTTTGTCCAATACAACTGATTTTCAACCATCTGAGCAATTGTCTGAGGAAACTTGACTTGTGAGGCTTGAAACTTGACATGGAGAATCTTTGAAGTATATGAGGAAGCATGAAGAGCATTGGAGATGTTGGGAGTCCATCTTGATCTGAGAATCACCAAACCCTAGTTTGGGTTGATTGTCTAGGAGAGGGTTTGTCTGATCAATCCTTGAGGAATCCTTAAGTATGGATGCATGAAATATCTTGAGAAGATGGAGGGAAAATTTTGGGGTATGACAGCTGCCCCTGTTCAATCTTCTTGTACTGGAAGGGTTAGATTGGCATGTTCGCCTTTCGTGACCTGGAGGTAGAAGATGATTGAACACCGAGTACACCGAAAATTTGCACTGCTGGTCGATGATGCGGAATGGGCTTACGACGCCATTTGGAAAAGTTGGAGACTTCGCTGGGGAATGAGTCGTACGCTAGACTTGAGATTTTTGATAGGAGAATTGACGGGATGGGCTTAAGATTCCATCCGGAAAGATCGGTACGAGGAGTGAGCCGTGACGCTAGGCTCGAATGTTTCCGAAGTGAAAGGGATGGGCTTAAGATGCCATCCCGAGGAGTCGACGTTAGACTGTGCTTGTCTTTGAAAGGAGTTATTGGTTTGTATTTGTTTTTAACCAAATATGCAGCATTCCGAAAGTGGAGAAATATTGATAAGTAGTCGGAGATGGGCTTAAGATGCCATCCAAGGCAACTGAGTCGTACGTTAGACTCGTAGTTGCCGATAATAAGAGAGCCGTAATACATCCTCGTGTTGATTACTCCGAGGGATAGTAGTTGGCAAAAATGTGGATAGCTTCCCTGTTGTGCATCGGGTGTTGATCCACTGCCTGTTATCGGAGGATAACTTGTGATCGTTCGGATAGGGTTTCCTGTCTAGCTTCGGGTATTAATCCTGGATCCGTTGTCGGAGGACAACAAGGGTTGTCGTTCGGATTGTTTTCCCGTCCGGATTCGGTCTTAATCTCGACCGCTTGTCGGAGGACAACTAGGGCGGTCTTCGATAGTTCTCCGTCTGATTCTGTATTAATCTTGGACCAGACAAGGCGGAAGTGACTTTCACCTGTTTTGGAGAAAACAAGAGAAACTTTGATAGAATATTGTTAGTCTTATGCAAAGTATGATGCATGATGATGTGCATGAATGACATATGCATATGACTTTTCATGAATAATGTATGAATGATAGATGTTGTGGTATTTCAAAACATATCCATCTTGAGGAAGATGCAGATGCTCTACTTGAGGACTTCTGACTTCTGTTTGGGGACGGAAACCTTGAGAAGAAAGATAATCTTGATTCCTCCGGTGCACCATCTGACCAAGTCTTGAGGGCGGTAGAGATACACTGTCGAGGATCTTGTGTATAGACCCTGCCGGGGAGAAGTCCAGGGTATCTTGTCGGGATTTTGTAAATCCTGCCGAGAGTATTTGGTAGTTGCCGGAGACCGTTAGAAGAACTGGAGCTCGTTGTAATCTCCGATCGAGGCATAATAGATGTAGGTTTCTCCGTGCACTATCCGACCAAGTTTCAAGTCCGACACCGGGAAAAGGGAAATTGTTGAGAGATATCTTGTTGGGGATAAATACCTCGGCTGGGGGATGAAATGTTATTGCTCGAAGACGGGCGTAATCCAGTTAAGTTGAGCGGAATCACTGCTTGGGGGTTCTCCTCTACTTTGTTGGGGAAGGTTTGTGGTGAGTGACACCTCTGTGGGGATTATGCTCTGTGGGGAAATGCATTGGTGACTTTCGTTATCATCTCAATCCCTGGAGCCTGTAGTAATTACTTTTGTGTGTTCACTTTTCGCATGTTTGTAAATATATTTTGTTGTTAGATGCATATAATCATTCAAAGCAAACGTTGGACTTTATGCAAAGGGCAACAACAAAAATTGTAAAGAGAAAGAAACTTGTATTTATTTGAAAAGCGGCGTATGGCCAAGTAGTCTGTATACAAGAAAAGTAAAAAGCTATGCGGAAACAATCTCGTTAAGTTCCAACTATGCTAGTACTCATATATTTCAACTATCTCATCTCCTTGCTGTCAGTAGAAAGTGAGTAGACTGATTTTCGCCATTTGAATCTTGAATACTGATCGTAGTATGGGAGTAGGTGGGTGATCTAGACGAGACATAGTCGTACGCTTAAATCCCTAACTTTTGCCTAGACCGCCTTTCGGTTTTCCCACCGATTTTTGGCCAAGCCTTTTCGGTTTTCGACGGTGTACATGTTTTGTATATATATCCTTTACTTTTGCCCGAACCCTTTGGTTCTCCAGATGCCCTTATTTTTGCCTAGGCTACCGACCTAGCGGTCTCTTTGATGCATAGTATTTTTGACTATGTCCCGCTCATAGGTGTGGGAAGTCTTCACCATCCATGGTGCTAAGTATCATAGTCCACCGAAAACACCGACTTGACTACAAACGGTCCCTCGAGGTGGGAGTCCATTTGCCTCGATCACCTTGTGGAAGAATGATGCGCTTGACTACTAGATCACCGACTTGGTAGACTCGGTGCTTGACCTTCTTGTTAAATGCTCGACCATTCGCTCGATAGATCCGTCCATGGCGTATGGACGCGAGTCGCTTCTCATCAATCAAGTTAATCTGGTCAAGGCGAGTCAATCCAACCTCTTCACCTAACTCAAGGCCCGGAGGACTCGTCGAGGGTATTTGAACTCGATGGTAGGACTGCCCATACCATACACAAGAGAAAAGGAGTTACCTCGCTGATGTTCGTATCAGAAAGTGCGATAACCATGAAGAGAAAATGGTAACATCTCATGCCAATCCTTGTAAGTCACTGTCATCTTCTGTATAATCTTCTTGATATTCTTATTGGCGGCTTCCACTGCGCCATTCATCTTAGGCCGATACGGAGAAGAGTTGTGATGCGTGATCTTGAACTGCGTGCAGAGTTCGGTGATCATCTTGTTGTTGAGATTAGAACCATTATCTGTGATAATCCTTTTGGGAGTGCCATACCGACATATAAGATTATGTTTGATGAATCGGGCCACAACATTCTTGGTAACAGATGCGAACGAGGCTACTTCTACCCACTTGGTGAAATAATCAATTGCCACAAGGATGAAACGGTGTCCGTTGGAAGCTGTGGGCTTAATTTCCACGATCATGTCAATACCCCACATTGCAAAAGGCCAAGGAGCTTTTAAGACATTCAGAGGTACCAGAGGTACGTGCACTTTGTCTGCATAAATCTGGTAGCGGTGACAATCAGCTTCCATGGTGGACCAATAGTAACCTGTTCTCAAAATCTTCTTAGCCATGGTGTGTCCACTAGAGTGGGTACCAAATGTGCCTTCGTGTAACTCTTCCATGATATGTTCCGCCCTTTTCCGGTCTACACAGCGGAGTAAGCACAAGTCGTGGTTGCGCTTGTATAAGATGTCGTTGCTGAGGAAGAATTTGGATGCAAACCTTCTCAAAAACTTCTTATCGTTGACAGATGCCCCTGCGGGATATTCTTGAGTCTCAAGATACCTCTTCACATCATAGTACCAAGGTTTCTCTTCTGTATCAAGCTCATAACAATATGATGGTTCGTCAAACCTCTCAATGATGATCTGGGGAGCCTCGTTGTCCCATCTAACTTTGAACATAGACGACATAGTAGCTAATGCGTCTGCCAACTGATTCTCTTCTCGTGGAATATGATTGAATGTGATCTCTTCGAAGTAGGGAATCAAACTCGTGACACGCTCGATACGGAATGAGATTCGACGCCGATCCCACTCGCCTTAATCGATCGATCACCAAAGCTGAGTCTCTATACACTTGCAAGAATTTGATTCTTAAGTCAATAGCAGCTTTAATACCCATGGTGCACGCTTTGTATTCGGCCATGTTGTTAGTGCAACTGAAACACAATCGGCGGTGAAAGGCGATTCTGTGGTGATGTAATGATGGCGCCAATGCCATTGCCAAGCGCTTTGAGGCTCCATCAAAGACCATGGTCCATCGGGATCCTTGTTCGTGTCCTTCGTCCGGCCCGTTCTTCATAATCAGAATTAACAAAACATCTTCATCCGGAAATTAATCGCATAGATCGATAGTCATCTACGGCTTGATGAGCCAAATGATCGCTACTACACTTCCTTTGATCGCTTTAAGAAGTGTATCGATGTCGATTCAAGATCATTTGCCATCTCGCTATTCTTCCGGAGAGAGTGGTTTCTCAAATATGTATTTTATCGGATCCATCTTGAAATCAACAAGGTAGTGTGAGTCAACATATCGCCTTAGTCGGCAAGCAGCCGTAGCCTTACAAGTTTTCTCAAGCGTGAGTATCTTGTTTCACCGGTAAACTTTTGCTAAGGTAGTATATTGCATGCTCTTTTCGACTGCACTGCCATGTTGCCCCAACACACACCCCATTGAGTTCTCTAACACCGCCAAGTACATGATAAGAGGTCTTCCTTCGCAAGTGCATCAAAATAGGAGGATTCAGAGGTACTCCTTGATTTTGTCAAAAGCGATCTGGCAATCATCGTTCCATTTCACCACTTGATCTTTCTTTAGTAGCTTGAAGATTGGCTCACAAGTAGCAGTTAAGTGTGCAATGAATCTAGCAATGTAGTTCAATCGGCCCAAGAAACCTCTCGACTTTCTCGCACGGGAGTCGCATCTCTTGAATCACTTCAACCTTAGCGGGATCGACTTCAATACCTTTACCACTGACAACAAACCCTATGAGTTTTCCGGATCTGACTCCAAAGGTACACTTGTTAGGATTAAGTCTCAACCTGTACTTCTTCAATCTATCAAACGCAAATGATCAAGGTGTTCTTCTTTAGTTTGTGATTGAGCTATCATGTCGTCGACGTAGACCTCTATCTCGTGATGAATCATGTCATGAAATAATGTCACCGTAGCATGCTGATAAGTGGTGCCCGCGTTCTTCATCCGAACGGCATAACCTTGTAAGAAAGTGCCCCACCGTAACAAAAGTAGTCTTCCATGTCTTCGAGCCATTTTGATCCGATTGTAATCGGAGAAACCATCCATGAAGGAGAAAACCTTATGCCGAGCGGTGTTGTCAACCGTAACATCAATATGAGGAAGTGGAAAATCGCCTTCTGACTCGCTTTGTTCGTATCTCTATAATCCACACACATTCGTATTTTACCATCCTTCTTAGGTACAGCACCACATTCGCAACCCATTGTGGATAGGAAGTGACTTAAGAAACCGCTATAACTTCTTTAATTTTCTCGACATCTCGGACGCATGCGATGAACCTTCTATTTTATCGAGAAAACCTTCTTTTGTCGGCAATCGTGTACCACAATATCAATGTCCAACCTCGCATGTCTTCATATGACCAAGCAAAACCTCAATATAGTCTCGTAGCATCCGAACCAACCTTTCTTTAACATGTCTCAAGACCCGCTCCTATCTTGATCTCTTTTCTGCTTCATCAAGACTCCAAATTCACAACCTCAACTTGCTCTTCGTGGTCAGATAACTCGATCTTCTTGTTGTAGCAATCGACAAGTTCTCCGGTACTTCACAATCTTCCTCACCTTCGTCTTCGCTTGGTAGATCGGATTATCAAGTCATATTTAGCAATAGCATAGTCATATCAACGAGATTCGAGTGATTCTGCAATGTATCACGTGGGTGTGTGTAAGAAACACATAGCTTTTGAAGGGGTGATAAAGTAAAAGAAAACAAACAATTGAATGCAAAAGTCCAACGATTTTATTGAATGAAAATATGCAAATGACGGATAATAACCCTTACAAACGAGCCATGATGCCCCGGGCCAGGCACTAGGCTTTAGAGTTTATTGTTCAAAACATAAAAAATACGAAAAGCAAAACAAAACAAGAGCAATTACTCCTGTCTAAAGGAGATTGGTATGACGTCTTCAGTCTTCCAATTGCTGAGTCCTTTGTTTGGAGATGGGAAGATCCACTTGCTGATGTCGAAGCCGTTGGCGTCGTCTTCTATAGCATGGATTCCACTCTAGCTGATGAGGAAAGGAAGTTGGCCGGCACGTTCGCGGCGTATCATCTTATGACCTTTGATGGTGAAGCCTAAACCAGTCTTGTCAAATTTGAGAGGAAGATCAGGGAGCTGACCCCAAATAGTACTACCTCCTTCTTCAACAACCACTTGAGCGTCCTTCAATGATGCCATCCTAGGCGGAGCTTGTGTAACTTCAGGAGTGACAGGAGAGTCAACAGGCATGACTCTAGGGATTGTTTCAAAAGCTTGACAGGGAGTCTCGTAGAATTCACCCTCCACCTCGAGGTATCGAATGACCGTAGATGATCGACCATATACTTCTTCACCACACATCGAACAACCTTCCCTTCACCGGTACTTCACTCGATGGTAGAGTACCGCCCCATGTATCCAAGGGCGCCCAAGCAAGAATAAGCGGGGATGTCCATGACAAAGAAAGTGGAATCAAAAGTCTGGGAACCGACTTTAATCGCGAATGAGCTTCCAAGTATTGTTCGCTTAGAACCATCAAAAGCTCTTACGACTATATCACCGGTCTCGTAACCAACCTTCGATGTCAATCGATCAAAAGCAATCTTCGGAAGGATATTCAGAGCAGAACCGGTATCCACCAAAACATGAGATAAGGTAGTACCCTTGCATTCAACAGAGATGTGCAAGGCTTTGTTATGTTTCCTTCCGCAGAGTCAAATCAAGATCGAGAAGCCTAGGCCGTTGTTGGCAGCCTGCTAGCAATACAAACTTCAAACCGTCAAGAGTAGTGTCTTGCACGTGAGCATTCTTCAGAAACTTCACCAAGGCGTTAGCATGAGCCTCAGAGCATAAGAGTAGGGAAAGCATGGAAATCTTGGATGGAGTCTGTCCCAACTGTTCCACAACGTTGTAGTCACTTTTCTTGATAATCTTCAGAATTTCCTCCATTTCTCGTTTGGAGATGTCTTCGGTAACTTCCTTTGGTACCGTCGAGGTGATGAGTCACCGTTCTTTCCTCTAGCTTGGGAATGGGTTGAATAGCTGGAATGCGAGTTGGAGTCGCAGTGTCTTTTAGAGGAGAGATATCTGGAGAGAATACCCTTCCGGTTCTGGTCACCTTACTTGATCCGGTGATGTTGTCAATGTCAGGAATGGTAGATTTAATTATAACATCCTCAATGGTCAGAGGGTCTTGCTTGACGCCATAATAGTAAACATCAACTTCATAATTCCAAGGAATAGCTTTGTCAGAGGAATATGGAACTGGTCTGGGAGAAGTAATGATAAGAGGTGCCACCCTAGGCACAGGATCAGCAGAGGAAATCCTTATAGTGTTAACATCAGCATAGTCTTCGGGGAAATCGTCACCCCATCCGGTCACTTTAACATCTTTAATAGGAATCTTGTAGCTTTCAGGAACAGTGTACTTCACCATGTAATCATACTTTCCACTTGGCTGCCCAAGGTATCCCACACGATGGTGCTTGCTCACCTCCTCGATCTTCAACTTAGACATATCTTCACACCTTCGGGGTTTTAGAAATAGTATCTCACGGTTATCCATCATGCATCGAACACGCCTTCTCAACCAAGCGCAACCATCAGTGATGGGCACCAACGACAATTCTCCGGAACTCGGATTGACACCGCTTGTAGCCTTCTTCTTAACCATCGAGGAATGGTCAAGTCATCTATGTTGAAAACATAAGTATCCTCCCCAACAGATTGGAACTCTTGTCATGGTTAGGCATGGGCGCTGATCACATTCGAGTCTCAACAGAGGGTCGAACTCAATCGCTTAGCTTCAATCATATCTTGAATCTTGTTCTTCAGAGCCCAACAATTGTCAGTGTCGTGCCGTGGGCTGTTGGAATGGTAAGCACACTTAGCATTAGGATTATATCTCGGAGAGGAAGTGTTGATATTTTGAGGAGGATCCCTCAAAGTAATCAGCTCTGCTTTCAACATGTGTTGTAAGGCTTGCGACAATGGCATGTTGATCTTCGTAAACTATCTTCGTGGCGCTGCTCAAGCCACGCTGTCTCGCCGAGGTTGTGCCGATGTAGGATTGGAGA
Source organism: Vicia sativa (assembly GCA_021764765.1). Classification (NCBI taxonomy): domain Eukaryota; kingdom Viridiplantae; phylum Streptophyta; class Magnoliopsida; order Fabales; family Fabaceae; genus Vicia; species Vicia sativa. Next base: position 125,658,390 of record CM038793.1, on the reverse strand, counting down.
TCACAACTGCCCCCACAGATTGAGCTTGGTCGGTCTTGGCTCGGCTCTTCTGACCATACACAACATTGGCTTCTTTCTTACCACCAAAAGATCTCTTTGCAGCATGTGAAGATGTCTCTACCTGAATCTTCCCACTCTTGATACCAGCTTCAATACGCTCTCCTATCAATATCAACTCGGTGAATCCGGCTGAAGAGTTTCCAATCAGATGATTAAAGAATGGGCCTGTCAGTGTCCCCATAAACATATCAACCAACTCCCTATTGGACAAGGGTGGCTGAACTCTGCCTGCTAGATCTCTCCATTTCTGAGCATACTCTTTGAACTTCTCATCACGACCCATAGACATGCTCTGTAGTTGCATGCGAGTGGGTGTCAATTCAGCATTGTACTCATATTGCTTGTAGAAAGCATCTGCTAAGTTACTCCAGGTACGGATACGGTCATTCTCTAGCTGATAATACCATTCCAATTGAGTTCCGGACAAACTCTCTTAAAAATAATGCATCCACAACTTTCTATCATTAGTGTGGGGGTTGATCTTCTGAACATAGGACTTCAAATGCAGCTTCGGACAAGAAATGCCATCATACTTGGCAAAAGTGGGAACTTTGAACTTGGGAGGAATCACCACACCAGGGACAAGACTCAGATCATCAAAATTCAGCCCGGACATCTATAGGTTTTCCACGGCATTCAGACGGTCTTCAAGTTGCTTGTACTTGTCATCTTCATTAGAGTACTGGCTATAGTCAGAGCGATCCTCTCCTTCTTTCTCAGGTTCACGCTGGCCATCTTCATTACCCTTGACACTCCCTTCATTCTTGACACTTCCTTCTGAGAGCTCTATTCGGCTAACCCTTTTAGGACCACCTTTGTAGCGTCTGCCCATGTTGAGAAGACCAACGACCTTCTTCTTTCGTTGATGAGCTTCTTCAGATCTTCTTGGCCTTGGACCAAGCTAGTGAACATCTCCTGAAACTAAGCATTCTGAGCCTGGAGATCTTTGACAGACTGTTCAAGAGCCATTTCTGCTAAAATAAATAGCGAGCAAATGAGAAAACCAATCTTCAATGTACTTGTGATGCAATGTTATGCTATGATATGCAATGTTTATGCGAATGCAATGCAATGTTTTCAAGGACCTTAGAGATTTAAATTTGTTAAACAAGCACGAACAAACATTTATTAGTTCTCTTTTTATTATTTTTCTTTTTAAGTACAAAAGATAGTTCAAAACAATAAAAGAAAAACATATAAATCCGAGAGCTCTAAGTCTCCTATGGGCGCTTCCTCTTGATGCCGAGGTAGGTGTTGATGTTTCGCTCCTCATGAAGTAGCTTTGTCAACTCTAGCACTTTCTTCTCACTTGCATAACGCTGAGCTTCGAAGGTATCCCTCTCTTCTTTGAGCTGAATCCAAGATCTCTTCAAGTCTTCAAAATCAGTAGGCATGTCGGGATGGAGAATGGTATAGGATACGTCACCTATAGCAACAGGTTCCATAATTACTGGTAACACGGGTGTAAACGGCATCATGAGGTTTTGAGCTCGAGCTCGCACCCATTTGAGGTAAGGTTCCCAAGGAATGGAGTTTTGGTGACCCAAAGTCTTGGTATCAGTCTTCTTTACCATGCCCCAAGCGTGTATGAACCTTCGTCGGTAATTCTGGAGATCGTGGCTGTAGTCGAACACAACATCTTGGAGAAGCATATCATGTGGGCCATCTCTTCGAGCAAAACCAAACTGACGTAGAGCTAGAGAAGGGTTGTAAGTAATACCTCCCCTTATACCAAGTAGTGGTACATTAGGGAATTCTCCACAACGCTCAATGAAAGTGAAATCTTTTTGAGAGAAAAGATTCCAACGGATATCTGAATGAGAGAGTGACATTAACCTTTGAGACCATCTCAATCTTTGTTCGTTCTTCAAAACTGATGGAGGAAGGTGCGAAATAAACCACCTGGAAAGTAACGGTATACAACACATGAGAGTTCCTTGTCTTTTGATGGTACGAGTGTGGAGAGAATGTAGGATGTCTCCAAGTAAAGTAGGCACAGGATTGCGGGTGAGAAACAACTTGATGGCGCTGACATCTATGAACTGATCCGAGTTAGGGAATAGAACCAAACCATAGATTAGCAAGGCCACAATGTCCTCGAATGCATGGAAACTCATAACCTTGAGGAATTCTCGGGCTTTCTTAATTAAGAACTTAGCAAGTAAACCCTTAACTCCACTTCTAGTTTCCCAATTGGCTTCAATATCTGAGCGCTTAAGATGTAATGCTGATGCGATGTCTTCATACCTAGGAACCTTTTCTAAACCGGTGAATGGCATTTGGTCAAGAATAGGTACCCCAAGTAGCTTAGAGAACTCTTCTAAGGTAGGAACTAACTAATTATCTGGGAATGTAAAGCAATGGTGTTTCGGATCAAGAATCGAATAGACATGCATCATATCTTCTTCAAAACCGAGATAACCAAATCAAGCAGATAACCATGTCTCTTGATGAACTGGGCATGATCGGGAATTTCTGAAACCAATTCCCTGAGCTGAGAAGGTATACCCATGAAGTTGATTTGGATAGTCTTTCTAGAAGCCATAATACCCTACAAAACAGAGCAAAGATAAATCCCTAGGTCCTTGAAATAGTTAGAAATGATATGCAATGCGATGATATCATGATGTCATGCTTAGCACACACAAACAATTCACACAATGAGCCTAGGTTTAAGGCTTGCAAGAGGTATAGGTGATTACCCCACCAAAAGTTTGAGTTGGTTCATCCTGTCCTATAATAGTAACCGGGTTCTAGGAATCTCACATCATTGATCTTTCTCGTAGGCGTTTATTTCAATACGACGCCAAGTGGTCGACCGAAAATATCCCAAAAGTCTGATCTTAATGAGCGTAGCATCGAGTATCAACCAACCTTAGTCTGCACCAAAGCCGGCCATCTCACTACCTTCTAATGGCCAAGATGGGTCAATTAAGGTTCTAAAAGTTTAGTTAGTGCTTGATGACACCACACAGAAGCCAAATACTATCCTCAACTTGGAAATGAAGAGTATCAGGACATCCAAAGTGTCACACTAACGTAGCCATCATGTTGACCATTTCGATATACGTCTAACGGTCGCGACGATTTATTGCTACTTACCTAAAAGGAAACCCGGATCCGGGAGTAGGATCCCCCACAAATATAATACCCAAGCAACCCTTAAAGATAAAGCAAGCAATTCAAACAAAAAACAGTAAAAGTGATCTAAAAATCCCTAAGGTATTCTCTCTTTAAGGTGTTTCCCCGGCAGAGTCGCCAGTTCTGTAACACGGTGAACTGACTTTGTAGGTTTTTGTATCGCAAATGTGCGGATAGCAAGAGTCGCCACCGACTTTTCTTTTATCCAATTAAGGGAAGGTAAAAAGTGCAGAAAAAGACCTTCGTTAGATTCTGAGTAAGGGAGAAGGTTATGAAAAGGGAAGGTATTAGCACCCCTTTCCATCCGTAGTTATCTACGGGCTCTTAGTTGCTCTTAGATCACTTTAAAAATGTTTTCTGTGTGTTTGAAAAAATGTTTTGAAAAGGCATTTCGCTTTGACTTTGTAATGATTCATGTAGGAATGTTTACAAAGTGTTCGGAAATGTTTCGTTTTGAAAAGAGTTTGAACTTTGACGAAAGTGTGAGGTGTGAAAAGTATTTTGTTTGAGCAAGCAACTAAAAGTCTTATTACCTACTCAGAATGGTCGTTTTTCGTGTTGTTTTACGTTCCTTTAGAATAGTTCTATCCATACCATTAGTTGGTAGGTAACCCTATTTGTTGGATGTAAGCGGGACATTCGAAGGGACATCGGATGGTCATAGAAAGCAACTTGTAGGAAGTATCGTAGCACATTCGAAGGGACTATCATCATTTTTCGTAGGCGACAATCGAGGGTCAAGATCATGTATTCGTAGGCGACATCGTGGGTCTTATGATCTTTGTATCAAGGGACTATGATGATTTGTTTTGAAGGCAATAGAATACCTCTACGCTCGAGGGACATGACCATTTGAATTCGTAAAGGCAACGAGAGAGAATTACCCTAAGGGGTGCATGTGTGAAAAGAGTGTGTTGATTTCAGATTCATGTTATCTTGAAAATTAGAGTGAGCTATGTCCAATTTTATCTTGCCATACACGCCTAATTACTAACAGTTTATAAGATGCGGAAAGTAAATTGCGGAAATATAAAGTGCGGAAAGATAAATCCTACGCTATTACATGGCTTTGGGGCAGATACATAATTTAAAATGCGGAAAGTAGAAACCCTAATTAAACTATTACATCCCATAAGCAATTACATAATTGGAAAAAAAGAAAACGATAAAAAGAAATCGTCCGAAACGAGATAACCTGTGAAAAGATGAGAAATCGGAAAATACGAGGAAATCGATCAAGAGAAAAATGTTAGCAAAAATAATAATTTTTAAATGAGAAAAATATTTCATGCTGGAAATAACATTAATATGCTAAAATAATTTTTTGGGATTTTTTGGAGTTAATTTAATAATTAAAAATCAATTAAAGGTGATTTAAATGATAAATTAACAATTAAATTAAATATGCATGCAAAAATAATATTTTTAATTTTAGAAATTAAATAAACATTTTCTAGAAATAATGCAAAAAGAAAAATATTTTTTGGTGTTTTTAATGCATGATTAAAAATTATTGAAATTAAATTAAAATGCATGAAAATATTAAATAAAAAGAAAATATGAAAAAATAAGAAAATAGTTGAAGTTTGCAAAAAGAAAAACAAAACCGGTCCTGATGAGGCTCGAACCCATGACCATGGATGGTATCTTCAACAGCTAGCGCCTTAACCACTGGGACACTTGACACTTGGTGTTTTAAAAAACAAAATCAATTGTTTTTAAGCGTACGCGTGTCATAGGAGTGTTTGAAACACAGTCAGCGTGCGTGGACCCCATGGCTTATGGATGGACGAATCAGAGAAGCCAGAAACGCTACGCACCTCCTCGCCGATCAACAAAGTCCACGACGCCGGAGCCCTAGCTCCGATCGTCTTCTCTGCAGCCTCAATCTCCAAACCTGAAAAAATACGCGAAATAAAAGAATAAGAGGTACCCTACCCCCCTAAATCGAAGGCTGCGATCTCAATGGCACCATTAGTTTGCCCTAAAAATGCTCGTACAGGCCAGTTCGATTCAAACAGCTCGTGAAGCCCTAATCATGGCACTATGGTTTCTGGACGTTCAAGCTTGCATGTGAGGGTTCAAACATGACCTAACAATCACCCTGAATCGATACAAACACACAAACAACATTAATAATGCATGACAAACGAAATTCGAATTTTGAAAGTTTACCAAATCGGAGCAATGTATTGGGCACGATTCTGGATGGTTTGGCTTCAAGTAAGGGTTGATTTTGCTTGCTGGGATGTCAAGGAACAAGATGGAATGCTCAAAACACCTTGAAACTGGCTGGAGAATGGATTTCATTTTTTGACAATTCTTGGAAAATTTTGGCAAAGTGTAGGTTGTTGTAAGGGCTAGGGTTTCGTGTTGCTTGTGATACAGCTTGCTGGCTATTTATAGAGTGAATTAGGAGAGGAAAAAGAAGGAAAAAGATTTGGTTTTGAATGTGCATTGAATAATTTTCAAATAAAATCAAATTTTGGAGAAAATTTGATTTTCTCTTTAATGTAAGAGCAAGCACGAAATTGGCATGTATCATGGGCTTCCTTGGACCTCAAGTTTAATATAAAATCACTCCTTTTGGAAAAATATCTTATTTTCATATTTTATATAATTTAATTTTGAATTAAATGGTTTTAAATCCAAAAATAAATTAATAAAATAGAAAATTGCCATGGCCAAGCATCAATGGGTCACAAATAACATCATGAACAAGTTTGGATCATAAGATTATAGGCCCATTTGGAAAATTTTGCATTTTGACCAATATCTCCTTTTGTGCAATTGTCCAAAAATGCCCAACTTCTGTATAGTGTATCTTGCTCAATTTTCCACATTTTTGAGTGTTATTGGACTTTTTGGAAAGCTCTTAGAGTCCTCTAACCAACCTCTTTGGTTTCATCTCAATTGGAGTTTCCATGCTCAATATATCTTCAAAACAAAATGTTGACTTTTTGTTGACTTTGGAAAGGACCTGTAATATTTTGATCCATATCTTCCAAATGAAGCATTTTTTGAACATTCTTGTGAGACATGAAGTTGTAGAGAATGTAATTTCCTTCAAAACAAGAGGTGGTGGAAAAATTTCTGAGAAAGTATGAAGAAGTTATGCTCAGTCAAAGTTTAGTTGACTTTTCATTGGAAAACCCTAATTTGGAAAGTTTGACTTTTGTGCAAATCTTGAGTTTTCTTGATGAATCATGATCAACCCTTGATCAAATGATTAATGTGACTTCAAATTGAGAATGTTGACCAAAAATTATGAAGTTTGACTGTATGTTGACCACAGTTGACTTTTTGTCCAATACAACTGATTTTCAACCATCTGAGCAATTGTTTGAGGAAACTTGACTTGTGAGGCTTGAAACTTGACATGGAGAATCTTTGAAGTATATGAGGAAGCATGAAGACCATTGTAGATGTTGGGAGTCCATCTTGATCTGAGAATCACCAAACCCTAGTTTGGGTTGATTGTCTAGGAGAGGGTTTGTCTGATCAATCCTTGAGGAATCCTTGAGTATGGATGCATGAAATATCTTGAGAAGATGGAGGGCAAATTTTGGGGTATGATACATGCCCCAATGCTTGGAACACTAAAACTGGAATGCCCCAGATGGTGATCAGCTCTTTAGAGATAGCTTGCCCCTGATGGGATAACTTGAAGATGATGAAGTTCTTCAACTGCTGAAGTTCTCTTGATGTGAAGTGCTAAACTTGCAGATGAAATTGTTTTCTTACAATGGTAAATATAATGCGATGATTATGCAAAACTTTTGAAATTAAATCATTTACTAAAATGAAATTGCTGTAAACAAAAGGTAAATCCTGATGAGGATGCAATGATAATTTGAAATTCAAGATGTGGAAAGAATGATATGATATCGTGGTATCAACACCAATGAATTTAGCAAACACTAAGGAGTCAGGTTAACGCAACCTTGCTTTATTATGCTACCAAAAGAAACCTTGCTTCAATTAGGTCTTTTGAATGTTGTAACGTGGTCTAGTTCAAGGTTTATGAAACAAAGGATAGAAGGCTCAAATTTTGATTTGTACCCAACCCAATCTTCGTGATGTTCTCCATTTCCTATATTCAATTAATTGAATGATTCAACCTCCCAGAGGAATTGCAACTGACGACGTGGTGTCTTGAGAACCAATGCCCTTGAGGTGGCAGTCACCTACTTCTTCTTTGGAAGTCACACAAGCTTGTTCTTGCTTTGAACTTGTTAAGATTCTTTGGTGATCTTTTTTGATTATTTTTTTTTATTCGTCACTTTTGTGTTAGAACAACTTGTGCGACAATTGTTTGTTTGATGTGATAAATTGATGGGTTTGACTGCCATAATGATGGTTCATTGAGGAACAAACACTATAATCTTTGAATTCTGCACTTCTTCGCCTTTGTGTATGGAAGAGAATGCGGTTGAACCTTGGTGAAGGTATCAGGATGATCTATGATAACATGATTCTCTTGGAAATCGAATGTATCAAATGCTTTAACTGAACTTCTACCCTGCCCCAGGTTAAGATTAAGGGTTTTAATTGTTTGCAGAAAGAAACTCCTACTTCTAGGCTCGAAGGGGTTAATGAGAGATTATCTTCCTTATATCTCCAATGTTTGGGGATTTGAAACAATGCCTGTATATCATCAGCAAAGTCTTATTCGAAAGCATACTGTTGCAAATTGGGTATTTGTTTATCATCATCCTCCCTCCAATGTTTGTTTAAACAGAAAGAAGGTGAGGTGGAAGAAATAATATTGTTTTTTTTATAAATTTTGGAGTGACAGCAAGAAAGTAAAAAACAAGAAAATGACATGATTAACTCAAAAGATGCAATGCTCATTTCATTAAAATTACGATTAAAGATAACAAAGTTCAAATGCAAACTAGCAAATTACAAATAAGAAAATTGCAACATGAAAAAAATAAAAGGCCTAATGACTATCAACAACAAGCATGAGCTTTCCCGTCTGATAACTGGCTTTAGGAGAGTCGCTTGTGCTTGGCGCTGCTCATGGCAAGGGATTGTCGATCACTTGAGGGATGTCCGCAAAAGTGAGTACTTTCTTATCAATCAAATCTTGAACTTTTTCCTTCAAAACCTTACAGTCTTCAATTGAATGACCTGCTACACCACTGTGAAAATCACACTTGACAATAGGGTTGTACCCTGTAGGAAAATTTGATGTCTTAGGCTGAGTAGGTCTGGGCTCTATTGCCTTTGAACTGACCAAGTATGGCCACAATTGAGAGTAGGTCATTGGAAGTGGATCAATGCGGCGAGCCTCATTCTGCTGGTAGCGGGGAACTCTATTTTGCTGCTGATACTGATTCTGAGGAGCATTTCGCTGAGCATTTGGTGGATAACTCGGCCTAGTATTCTGTTGAGGAATCCGAGGAGCATTCTGAGGAGGAGCCACCCATGGCTGTTGGTATAGAGGCAAAGCAAAGTTAGGTTGCTGGTATTGAGCTGCTGCAACATACTAGTATGGATAATATGGCACGAATGGTGGTTGTTGAGCAACTGCAGGTTGGTAAGGTTGTGGTGTCTGAGATCCAATTCCACCAGTTACAACAGCATTGGTTTCACCTTCTTTTTTCTTCTGGAAGATACCAGGGAATTTCTTAGCATTGTTGTTGTTGGACGACCCAGCAGTACTGACAATTTTTCCATTCTTCAAACCTTGTTCAATTCGCTCACCAATGGTAACCAAATCTGCAAAACCAGAAGATATACTTCCAACCATTTTCTCATAAAAGATTGGCTGCAAAGTGTCCATGAACATGCATGTGCGTTCCTTTTCGCCTAAAGGAGGATTGACTTGAGATGCAAGCTCTCTCCAACGTTGAGCATACTCCGTAAATGTTTCTTGGTCTTTCATAGTCATAGCTTGCAATTGCCTACGGTCAGGGGCCATATCCAAGTTGAACTTGTATTGTTTCAGGAATGCTTCAACCAAGTCCCTTGTAGAGTTGATGTTCTCTCTCTCTTTAGGCTCATATACCACTTTAGGGAAGCTCCAGTCAGACTATCTTGGAAGCAATGAATAAGCAGCTTGTCGTTCTTTTCATGAGCAGCCATTTTGCAGAAGTACATGGTCAGATGATCTTTTGGACAAGTAAGTCCCTTGTACTTCTCGAATTCAGGGACTTTGAACTTTGCAGGCATAGTCAAGTCAGAAATCAAACAGAGATTTGAGGTGTCAAAGCCAAAAATGTCATTTCCTTCCACAGCCTTCAATCTCTTCTCAATAGCATTATACTTCTCTTTTACTTCTTCAACTTCATCATTCTGCACTTGATCGCCATTCTGGGAGCCATCAGCTTGATATGTGAAGTGATTTCCAAAGGGAACTTGGGGTATGGTGTGGATGATTGGTCGCTGTTCGGTGACCACGGGCATCTGAACAGTCTGTTGAGCGGATTGTCCTACTTCATGATTAATTTCATATTGTGGAGAGTAGTTGCGCGGTAAGCCAAATTCTGGGCAGGTGGTAGCAACATTCTGAATTTGTGGTGGCTCCACAACAGTAGTATCGACTTCAGAGATGACAGTCCTTTGAGGTGGATCAGTTCTGGCCATAATTACCAGCATCATTTCTATGAGCTTGGTCATTCTGGACTTCAAATCATCAATCTCCATCCTGAATTCGGCATTATGTTGTTCTAAATTCTCCATTCTCAACTTGACAACAACTCTGGTTTCGTAGCAGTGTCGGGGAATCAGCTCGCTTTGTTAACTGGATGAATAGAAACAGATGGAATAAGTATTTTGATGGTTAAATGCATGTATGATGATGAATGTGGAATGCATACATTTTGATATGCAATAATGATGTTTATGGGATGAAATGTCACATGTGGAATGCAACACAATGATAGTAACAGATTCACACATATGTGAAACAAAAATGGTATTGGTAAATGGGTAACAGAACAACCTAATTAGGTAGGCTCCTTATGATTGGACGACTCTAAGCTTTCTACCCAATAACCTCATACACAGGATTGTACTAGGTTTTTGCTAAATGTTTCTCAGAGTCTCAGATCCCCTTTTGACAAACATTATCATCACGCGAACGATCTTCGTGATGATGACATTTCCAAAAGTATACTCTAAGAAACGGCTCTTAATCGGGATACTCAAAATATTTCGTTTGAGCGGTCGGTCCAGGTTTGGATATCCTAAAACTTAGAGTTATAGGCTCTTTGTCCAAAAATTGTCGTCCCGTGCTAGCGTGCGGTGCAACAACTTCCTTAAAAGAACCAACTCTAAGGTGTAGTCTTCACGTCGATCCAAGAGACACGGATGTCTAATGGACCTAAGCTACGCTACCACTCTAGGCTTAATGTTACCTAGAAGCCTGGGTATTGGGCTTATCTATGAATTAATAATCCCATTTAGAACTCCCACACAATGAATATATCAACAGGATAATAAACAAAGCATAAGGAAATATATGACGGAAACATAAATATAAGAAAGAAAGCAAAGTAAAATAATAAACACACGAATATGCAAAGGACTAAACTAGGGTTGACTCGCTTGAAAAAATACTCCCCAGTGAAGTCGCCAAACTGTTGACGCTAATCAAAAATATTCGATTACGAACAAACGAAACAATGAAGTCGCCACCTAATTTTATTTATTCCAAATGAGGAAAGGGAAAATATAGATAAAACCCCTGAGATAAAAATGCGAAATGAAATGGTCTTTGAGACCAAGAGATGCGGGTTCGGGAGTCGGTTATGCAAGGGGAAGGTATTAGCACCCCTCACATCCATCGTACTCGATGGGACCCATTTAGTTCTAAGCATGTTTGTGTGTTTAGTGTGTTAATTTGCTATCTTCAATTTATTATGCGCGAAAAGAGAAAAGAAAGGAAACATGTTTTAATTTTTTGAAAGTGTGCTCGCCAAGATGTTAGAATCTCGTGCCTACGTATTTCCCAAGTGCGATGGAAAAGTCAAGAGCTTACGTAGTTCTCGGTTGCGAGAACCTTTGTTGGTTGGTTGATTTTATTTATGAAAATAGGAGCTTAATCGTACGTGGACGATAAGACATCACTAGTGCAATTCGCGTGTGAGCGAAAGGAGATCGCGTGTGAGCGATGAGTGTTTGAAAAAAAGGACTTGCACGTGGGCAAGGTTTGATGGGTTGAATTTGATTTTAGTGGGTGAAAAAGTACCGAACAATAGGACTAACGTCTTACGATTCAAATACTAGAAACCAGAGGAGCTAATGCTCAGACGAGTCATCTATCACCCAAAAGGTTTTCTCATGAAAAAGTGAAGTGAAACAAAGTTCACGTTTGTTAGGAGTCTTTAAACAATTGTTCTAGCGTCCAACGATTTAAAGACTTAGAGTTCATTTGGCACAAGTTTTCAAACAATTGGCCTAACGTCCAACGATTTAAAAACTTGGAATTTACTGTGAAAAGGGTTTTTTGAAAAGTCACTCGACGTTGGATCGAGGTTTGGAACTTTATTATGAAAGGTCTTAAAGATGAGAAGAGAATTGATTTGGGCTATGAGGCCCTTATTGAATGGTAACTTGGTATATGGACCAAGACGCGATAATGGAAATGAGTGATTAATTGTGTACAAGCGTTAAATAAAGCGATTAAATGAATTAAAAGCCCATACAAGGTGGCTCACATAAATGATAAAGCAACTAACAATTGTGTAAGTGCATGCGCGAAATAAATTTAATTGACTAATTAAATGAAATTTAATCAAGTAATTAGTTTAGTAAAATTAATTAGATGGCCTAATCAATTTCAAATAACCTAATTGGATAATTAAATAATGTTTAACTAATCAATTAAGGTTTCATTGTAAGCCCAAAAGCAAGCGTGGTGTGTGCATAAATGTGTGGCTGTTGTGACGCTTCAAAGCTTTGTCAACTCAAGGTATGAAAATGGCTCGCAACCGAGTATTAGTTTGAAATATTTTTGGTTTTGTGAGAGTGATGAATAATTAAATAAAACAATAAAATATTTACTAGCTATTACATCTCATGGGGATGGAGATACATAGTTACAAATGGGGGTGAACTTAATAAGTCTATGATATACAAGAAGATAATCAAGAGACACGATATCCATCTTAGTATAATTAATTAATAAAAATTGGTTAAAGTAATTAATTAGACTGCATAGAAATTAATTATTAAGAAAAATCAATTTAAAAGTTAATTCAAATAATTAATCAAATTAATTAATTCTAAATAGTAAAACTAATTAAATTAATTAATTAATTTACTAGGTTGAATAGAAGTAAAAATGAGGGCATAGAAATAAAAAAAAAATTAAAAAAAAGTTGGAAGCAATTAGCATGAATTAAAGCCCAATAGAAGAATTCAAATATATTAAAACCAAATTCTTAACAACAACAACCAAAAAAAAAACTATTATTATTAAAAGAAAGAAAAATTTAATTAATTAATTAAAAAGAAAAGGTATTAACGTAAACTACATTCCCTCCTTAAAAATCTCTTTAATTAGTTTTTACTCTCATATTCTTAATAATAATGAAATAAAAAAAGATGATTACTAAAAAATAGGAAGACTGTTTGACCAACCAATTAAAATCCTCAAAATAATTAAATGGCAATTAATTGAATAATGCAAAGCATAAAAAAAAATCAAGTGTCCTATCTCTTCTAAATCGCTCTCTACGCATATCTCTGTTCTCACGCTTTGATTTTGTTTCCTTACGCCATTCATCATCGTTCTACTCTCTGCACTCATCTTAAGTCACGTTTTCTATTCCGACAGACCATCTCTCAATCGATGTTGTTTCGTTATCAACCTTCTCACCGCAAAACAAACATAGCGCAACAAACATCAATTATACCCTAAGCCCCAATTTGATTTCAAAATTGGTTACAGATTACAGCATACCTAATGAACAAAAAGAAACAGGAAGGACAAACCAAATACAAAGAGCGACGGACAAAAGGTATGGCTTCTTCTTTCTGCGAATCTGTGTGAGTCTGCTTCTTCTTGCGGTTTGCTTTTGAACTTCTATGTTGAGAATAAAAAGCTTGTGTATGTGTGTTGAGAGTAGCAGGGAGTTGAGTATGGAAAGGTCAAGGGCGGTGAAGATGAAAGTATTGATGTATGAAGTGAGGTTGAGTTTATGAGTTTTTGATGAAAGGAGGTTTATTGGTGTTAAGAGTATTGAAGAGTTAAGGATGAAGAGGGTTATGGGTAGAAGAGAACCATGAAGATGGAAACTTATATTTTTTTTGTAGTGTTCTTTTCCGTTTCTGACTTTCCAATTTCTGGGTTGTTTTCCTGAGTGAGTATGATGAGGTCTGTTATATAGCAAGAAGAATTGATGGTAGGATAAGGATTGGATGATGAATTGGGAGGATAAGATCAAGGACAATTTGTGAGCTGTTATTGAAGGTAGTGGAGTGGTGGAATTGTTAGTGAAATTGCTGTGTGAAGTTGTACATGTACTGATTTTGTGATTTTTGTATTCTGCAGGTTGTAATGGTGATAACTTGTAATAATATGGTGTGTTGTGTTGTTGCAGGTACAAGTAGTGGAGAAGAGCAGTTGTAAAAAATTGCATCTGTACTGATTTTTTTGAATTTGCAGGGTATTGAAATTGCAGGAGGTAGTTTTTTTGAATTTGCAGGGTATTGAAATTGCAGGAGGTAGTGGAAAACAAACAGCAACACAACATTCTCTTTCTTTTTTTTGTACTTATTACTTAAAAAGTAAAATAATAAAAAAATATATACTATTCATATGCATATTATTTAAACTAAAATATCTCTACTGAAAAAATTAAAACTAATTAAAACAAAAATGAATGACAAAAATAATGTGAATAAAAAATTATGGACAATTTGAAATTTTTAATAAAAATTATTCTAAACTAATAATAATAAAAAACAATTATTCTATATGTAGTAAGTGTGATTTATGCAAACTTAAAATTATAAGTGGAAAATACAAATATTAATTAAATGCAAATAAAACTTTAATAACAAAAATGTACTTATATGTAGTAAATGTGATTTATGCAAATTTAAAATTATAAGTGGAAAAACAAATATTAATTAAATGCAAATGAAAATTTAATAACAAAAAAAAAAATACAAACAAATTTGACTAAATAAGAATGCGAGGACTCAACTCTTGACCTGAATGCAAGTAAATGCAGATGAATTGACGCAAGTGAATGACTATGATAAAAAAATACAAATGTATGTTATAGATTAATGCCATGATCAGATGAAATAATTAGGATATGCTAATGCATATGATTTAACAGTTAAAAAATTATGGGCGAAATTTTGGGTGTGACAGCTGCCCCTATTTAATTATCTTTTAACTTGATAATGTGGATCAATGGCTGAAAGTAATTAAATATAAAAGACCCTAATTTCGTCCTTGATGCAATGCGATGAAATGATGTGCCACGAATGTATGGACTCTACTGGGGAAATAAAAACTGAAAATAAACTATGCGAGGACTAAATAAGATAAATTGCCAAAGAACCATTATTAACACGTGGGTTAATGAAGAAAAATTATGACGTCCTTGATCAATCGACTGATTCGAATAGAACAAGAAATAAAATTGACATTAACCAGTGGATCAATGAAGGTAAACAACAGAGAACTGACATCAACGCGTGGGTTAATGAAATTCGACGCAAAAACTTTCAATCGATGGATTGACAAAACTAAATACTGACACTAATACGTGGGTCAACGAAAAAGACACGACATCCTCAATCAGTGGATTGAGTTTGGAAACAATAAATAAAGATCAACATTAATCAATGGGTTAATGAAGGTGAACAATCAAAGAACTAACATCAATACACAGACTAAAGAAAATGAACAACAAGAGCTAACATCAACGCATGGGTTAATGAAAGTAAACACAAATACTTTTGAATCAATGGATTGACAAAAATAAAGAACGACACCAATGCGTGGATTAATGAAAATCAAAACAAAAAACTTTCAATCAGTGGATTGACAAAAATAAAGAGTGACACCAATACGTGGATTGACAAAAGCCGACACAAAAAATTTCAATCAGTGGATTGATAAAATAAATACTAACATCAATGCCTGGATTGATGAAAGTCAATCGGTAAGAACTAACATCAACGTGTGGGTTAATGAAAGTGGATAACAAGAACTAACATCAACACGTGGGTTAATGAAAGTAAACACAAAGACTTTCAATTAGTGGATCAACAAAAATAAAGACTGACATCAATACGTGGATTGACGAAACTCAAACAAAAACTTTCAATCAGTGGATTGACAAAAATAAATACTGACACTAATGCGTGGACTAATGAAAGTAAACAACGAAGAACTAACATCAACGCGTGGGTTAATGAAAGTTGACCTGACATCTCAACTAGTGGATTGCGTTCGAAAAGTAAGAAAGGAAGCCAACATCGACCAGTGGGTTGATGAAGGTGAATTGAAAAACTATTCTCAACCAGTGGGTTGCTCTGGAAAATAAATGATTAATTTTAACCAGTGGGATGACAAGAAGTGAACCATTTTCCACACGGAACACAGTGATGCTTTTTATACATTTTATTTTCCACCTATAAGGTAGGGTATTGTAATACGGTGAACTGACTTTGAGATTTTTGTATCGCCAATGTGCGGATAGCAAGAGTCGCCACCGACTTTTCTTTTATCCAATTAAGGGAAGGTGAAAAGAACCGGAAAAGACCTTCGTTAGATTCTGAGTAAGGGAGAAGGTTATGAAAAGGGAAGGTATTAGCACCCCTTTCCATCCGTAGTTATCTACGGGCTCTTAGTTGCTCTTAGATCATTTTAAAAGTGCTCTCTGTGTGTTTGAAAAAATGTTTTGAAAAGGCATTTCGCTTTGACTTTGTAATGATTCATGTAGGAATGTTTACAAAGTGTTCGGAAATGTTTCGTTTTGAAAAGAGTTTGAACTTTGACGAAAACGTGTGAGGTGTGAAAAGTATTTTGTTTGAGCAAGCAACTAAAAGTCTTATTACCTACTCAGAATGGTCGTTTTTCGTGTTGTTTTACGTTCCTTTAGAATAGTGTTATCCATACCATTAGTTGGTAGGTAACCCTATTCGTTGGATGTAAGCGGGACATTCGAAGGGACATCGGATGGTCATAGAAGGCAACTTGTAGGAAGTATCCTAGCACATTCGAAGGGACGATCATCATTTTTTCCGTAGGCAACAATCGAGGGTCAAGATCATGTATTCGTAGGCAACATCATGGGTCTATGATCTTTGTATCGAAGGGACTATGATGAGTTGTTTTGAAGGTAACGGTGCTAGGATACCTCTACGTTCAAGGGACTTGACCATTTGTATTCGTAAAGGCAATGAGAGAGAATTACCTTAAGGGGTGTACGTGTGAAAAGAGTGTGTCAATTCAGATATATGTTATCTTGAAATTATGAGTGATCTATGTCCAATTTTATCTTGCCATACACGCCTAATTACTAGCAGTTTATTGGGTGCAGAAAATAAATTGCGGAAATGTAAAGTGCGGAAAGATAAAGTCCTACACTAATACATGGCTTTGGGGCAGTTACATAATAAGAGCGCGGAAAATAAAAGTCCTAATTAAACTATTACATCCCATAGGCAGTTACATAATTGAAAAGAAAGCGAAAGAAAATTGTTCGAAACGTTACAACCTGTGAACAGATACATAATCGGAAAATACGAGAAAATTGCATAAGAGGAAAAGATGTTAGTAAAAACATGATTTTGAATGAGGAAAAAGATTTTTGATTAGTAATGACAATAAGATGATAAGATAATTTTTTGGTAGTTTTCGGAATCAATTTCGATAATTAAAAACAATTAAAAGTCAATTAAATGATTAATTAGCAATTAATTAAAATATGCATGCAAAAATATTATTTTTAATGTAAAAAATTAAATAAGTATTTTTCTGATTAAAATGCAAAAGGAAAATATTTTTGGTGATTTTTAAATGCATGAGAAAAATATTTGAAGATTAATTAAATTGCATGAAAATATTAAAAAAATAAGAAAATAGAAAAACATGTTAGTTTTCAAAACTAAAAAAAGAATGGACATGCCAGGAATCGAACCCATGTCCTCTGAGGAAAACACACGCCTTCTTGCCATCTGAGCCAAGCGTGCTTGGTGTTTAGGATCTGGAAGCAAATGATTATATACGTAAACGTGTCATGATTTCTGATTTTCAAACACAGTCAACCGCGTGGGACCCAGGATGCATAGATGGACGAATCAGAAAGCCAGGACGAGCCACGCTTGTAGTCAACCGGAGTCAACAAGTCAGCGACGCCGGAGCCCTAGCTCCGGTCGTCTTCTCCGGCGAGGCAAAACCTCAAACCTGCAAAATACAAAAAATAAATGGCAAAGGGATACCCTACCCCCTAAATCGAGCCTTGCGAATCCAATGGTGGTGTCCGTTTGGATTGAAAATGCCTGTACGAGCCGGTTCGAAGCAAACAGTTCCAAATGCCCTAACAATGGCAATTTGAAATTTCTGCGTGCAAGCTTACATGTAATGGTTCAAATGCACTCTAATGGATGTCCTGAGTTCAAATATGCAAACGAAAACAGTTAACAACGCATGAATTGTAAAAATCAAGTTTAAGAAAAATACCAAATCGAAGCTATGTGTATATCGTGTTCTGGGCAGTCTGGGCTTTGTGTAAAGGCTGAGAATGCTTGCTGGGATATCAAGGAACACGTTTGGATGCTTGAAACTCCTTGAATCCGGCTGGAAATACAAATTCAAAATTTGCCAACTTTGGAAAAATTTGAGAAAAATAGGGTTGCTTCCAAGGGCTAGGGTTTCGTCCTCTTGTCTTTGTGAATGCTTTGGTATTTATAGAGCCAGAATTGGAAGTAAAAAGAATGAAAAAAGATATGTCATTCAATGCAAAATAATTTTCCTTTCAAACAAAATCAAATCTTTTCAAATTTTGATTTTTATTCCCATGCATGAGCTAGCACGAAATTGGTATGTTTTGTGGGCTATCTTGGACCTCAAGCTTAATAAAAAACCAACCCAATTCAAATTATACCTTATTTCCATATTTTATTTAATTTAAATTTGAATTAAATGCTTTTAAATTCAAAAATAAATCAAAAAAATAAAAGGAGGTCGTGGCAAGGCATCAAGAGGTCATGGATAATGTTATGATCAAGTTTGGATCATAAAATTATAGGCCCATTTGGAAAAAAATGGATTTTGACAAGTATCTCTCTTTGTGCAATTGTCCAAAAATGCCCAACTTGTGCAAGGTGTGTTTTGCTCAATTTTCCATATTTTTTAATTTTCTTGGACTTTTTAGAAAGCTCTAGATGTCCTCTAAACAACATCTTTGGTTTCATCTCAATTGGAGTTTCCATGCTCAATAAAACTTCAATACAAAAAGTTGACTTTTTGTTGACTTTCAAAAGGACCTGTAATGTTTTGATCCATATATTCAAAATGAAGCATTTTGTGACCATGCTTGTGAGACATGAAGTTATAGAGGATTGAATTTCCTTCAAAATGAGAGGTGGTGGAAATTTTTTTGATAAAGTATGAGAAAGTTATGCTCAGTCAAAGTTCAGTTGACTTTTCTCTAGAAAACCCTAATTTGGAAAGTTTGACTTTTGAGCAAATCTTGAGTTTTCTTGATGAATCATGATCAACCCTTGATCAAATGATGAATGTGACTTCAAAATGAGGATGTTGACCAAAAATCATGAAGTTTGACTGTATGTTGACCACAGTTGACTTTTTGTCCAATACAACTGATTTTCAGCCATCTGAGCAATTGTTTGAGGAAACTTGACTTGTAATGCTTGAAACTTGTCATGGAGATTCTTTGAAGCATATGAGGAGGCATGATGACCATTGGAGGTGTTGGAAGTCCATCTGGATTTGAGGATAGCCAAACCCTAGTTTGGGTTGATTGTCTAGGAGAGGGTTTGTCTGATCAACCCTTGAGGAATCCTTGAGTATGGATATGTGAAATGTCTTGAGGAATAGGAGGGAAAATTTTGGGGTATGACAGATATCAACAATATTATTTATCAAAATTCTTCTGATATCGTTAAATTTATAATTTAATGTATTTTAATAAAATTTACATGTTAAAATTTCAATGAAAATTTTATTTTTTTTAAATATTTTTAATTCACATGTCTGGTTAAATATTCAATGCATATTTGAATTTATTTTGAATTAAACTTTTTTAATAGTTTGTCTGGTTATTATAAATAAATAATAGAATATTCAACAAAACCAGCTATGTAGGTATTCAAATTATTATAAATTCAATTGAATACTAATAAAACACCACAAAAAAAATAAAATTAAATATCATACATTTAACAACAATATGAAATGGAATGAGGTTTCTAGAGTCTCTTTCTTTTGTTGCTAATTAATGTTATTATTATTAGACAACCACAGAAAATATCTGTTTTTATTATTATTAATTGCTTTTGTTTAATTATTAATTTTTTTTATAGAATTAATTGTTAGATTCTTCCAAGCTCTATATTTTAATGATGATTATGTATTATATTTTTCAAATAATCATTAATCTTCTTTGCAATGTTGCAACTTATAAGTTAGTTAACATCTATCATATTTCACCTTGGAATAGTACAAAGGCACATAGAAGAAAATTACCAAAAAGATATTAATCAATACATGGTCCAACTACTAATAAGCAAGATTGAAATGTTTTATGATGTATATTTTATTTTTAGATTTATTGGATAATAATCTTATTTAAATTATATTACTTCTATTTTGTAGGTGATGAATGATAATATTAATGCAGATTTCAATTTAAAGATGAAAATGTATAAATGTTTAAGTATTTTTTATAGATTAAAGATGATTTTTTAACTATGAATCATCATAGAATTTAGGAAAATATATGAAATGAACGATAAAAAATTTCATTTTCATTTTCTTTTAATTTAAAATGAACGATGAAAAATTAAAAAAAAAAAAAAGAAATTTAATTTAAACAAAATGAAAGAATACAATTTTTATTTTGCAAGTATTTGTATAATATCTATTCAAATACTTATAAAATTTAAATAATTTTATTTTCATTTTCCTTTAATTTAAAATGAACGATGAAAAATTTAAAAAAAAAAAAAGAAATTTAATTTAAACAAAATGAAAGAATACAATTTTTATTTTGCAAGTATTTGTATAATATCTATTCAAATACTTATAAAATTTAAATAATTTTATTTTAGATTTTCTACTTATATTTTAATATATATTTTTTAAATTATGTGCATTTTGAATATTATTTTGTACTTTATTTTTAAAATATTTTAATTTTCCTTTAATTTAAATGAATAGAATATACCTTTATTTAAATTAAAAAATATTGATTTTATCATTTATTTTAAATTAATAGAATATAATTTAATTTAAATAAACCTACAAAAATAATTAGAAATTTTTCAAATGATTTCAATTTGATAGTAAATTTTAGTAGTAAATACAAATATTGCTATTGATTGATCATTTTTAAGTAATGTTATTTATTTTAAATATAAATAGTACTAATTAAAAATATATATTTTTTAATTTTTCAAGTCACATGTTTTTTTCTTTTTTTGACAGTATATGTTATTATATATGAAATTGATTATTCATGTGACAAGAAAAAGAATATTTTGTTTAAGATATATAACATTTATTAGCAAAATATATATGGAATGGTTGGTCTGTGAAAAAAGGAAACATTTTTCTAAGATGCTTGTTTATAATAGCCATTAGATTTTAAATAAATCAAAGGTTATAAATGAGTGTAATACTTGGTGTAACTAATTGGTGTAATTTGATCTCTCCTCATATATATATATATATATATATATATATATATATATATATATATATATATATATATATATATATAGAGAGAGAGAGAGAGAGAGAGAGAGAGAAAAATTACATCCGAAAAGTTACACCATGAGTTACACTCGCTAAACAACGTCACTTCAGATTAATATTTTTTTAAATCAATCGTTGGATTGAAACATACCATCATATAGATCATACCTATAAAGTTTTAGATTAATCTATAATGATTTACTATGTCATTGAACTACATCAAAATTAACGTTATATGAAAGTCCATTTTGACGTTAATTTTTAGAAATGTTGATCGTACAGTAAATTATTATAGAAATGTTAATACCCCATAAGCGTTCAACGACTAATTTTTAGATATGTTGATGAGTTTAGGTTGCTTTTATGTGGGATGGAGGGGACAAAATCATATTGGCCATCTTTTTAATCCCAAGAGGTTTTGTTAAGAAAAAGTTATGTGAATCAAGGTTCACTTGATTAAGATTCATTTAAGAAAGCCAAGTGTAAGATCGAGGGTCGAAAAAGGGATGACGACCTTACACTTTAGATGGGGGGATATAATCGTCCCAACCATCTTTCCTATGCTTTATCAAGAAAATGTTTTTGAAAAGAAACTCAGCGTTGGATCGAGGTTTGAAGATTTTTATTATGAAAGTGTTTTACATGCTTGGTGAATGGACTTGTGGAATTTGATCAGTTCATGGTTAACAAAGGGGTTGTACATGATTAACCTCGTGAGAAGAGGTGCTCCTACTCTCAAACATGAAACTCTCTTGCATGGAAAATTTGATATATGGACCAAATTGATTGATTCGAGTTATGGTTAATAAAGACATGATGATGCGTTAATTAACCTCTTGAGAACGGCTATGCCCATTCTCAACCGTGAGACCCATTTAGAAAAGGCGCTGGGCATACGAACCAAGAATGCTAAGATGAAATTTAATTATATCGGGTGTGTGAGGTGTGCATTTTTGAACGATTTATACAAGCGTGTAAGAAGCGAGTAAGTAATTAAATCATACAATACAAGTCTAAAATCTTAAATAACTACTTAAATTAAAATTCTTTTCATTTGATAAAATTAATTAATAATTTAATTAATAATGTCAAATAAAAATTATTTTAAAGTTAATAATTATTTAAAACATATAAATCTCTTTTTACATTTTAATTTAAATACTAAAAAATAAAATAAAACTAAATAAGCATAAATAATAAAAAAAATATAATAGAAAGGGTTAGAAATGGGTCTGTTATGTAATTATGGAGGTGTGGATAGTATCAGAGTCTAAAGCGCAATTCTCGGCAGCCTAAAATGTTGCTTGAAGATGAATCCACCAGCTGAAAATCGACTGATAGGATATATTAATGAAGTCTCCATCGAACGTTTTTTATCTCGCGAAGGAGAAAGTGAAACATCGAGTAAACCTGAAAGGGAAGAAATCACGGTCTTACGACCGAGAGACCTGGTAAGAGAGTCTGTTATGCGAGGGGAAGGGATTAGAACCCCACACTTCCAGAGTACTCTACAGTATTCGCTTTTATTTTCCAGCTAATGGGTGTGTTATATCTAGCTATATTGCATGCAAAAGAAAATAAAAATAAATAAAACACGGGGAAAAGAAGGAAGTGTTTACAATGTTTTGCTCGATCAAGTCCCGTGACAAGATTCCTACATATTCCCTCGTGTAATGGGAAAGTTAGAGCGTCGTAGTTCAGCTCACTTGTGTTGGTGGGTTTTGTGTTTTTTACTTATGAAAACGGTTTTAACCACAAAAGAAAAAGCGCTCGTAGGCGAAAAAGAGTTTGCATTGGTTTGTTGCTTTTACCTTTAAGAAAGGAGTTTTGAACCATTATTAAGTGTTTTAGTTTTCAAAAGAAAAATAAAGCAAGTTTTAGTTTTAATTACATGCAAGGATGCAAAAGAAACAAGCAAAACAAAAGGGAGACTAACTTTTACTAGCCTTAATGTTGTCATACAAAGATTTGATCTAAGGTCGAGGATGAAGGGGATTCTCTACCTATGTTGACATGTAAAGGATGTATATCCTAATGTTTAGGCTCGAGAGCTATCCTAACCGAATGGTCCTAAGGGAAATCTATCCTATATCTATCTTGGTGTTAGAACCAAGGGATGCAAAGGGATGAAGCAAACAAGTTCTTTGGCAAAAGCACACAAGCAATGTAATGCATAAACAAATGTCAGAGAAGCGCGGGAATAGGAGGAAGTCCCATTGACAACGTTGGTAACGAATATACTTGAGTCAAATAGGAGCCGACACATCCGATTCCCGTGAAGGGTATCACCGCATGACATGAATTTTCAAGTGTGAAGAGCAAGTGATGCGAGTTCAGCAGTAAATGTGAACCCCAGTAAATCGTGGAGAGTCAGAATAGGGAAGTCTTGCCACTTTTTATTATTGACTTGATAAAGGAAGCAACACGATTCGCGTGTGCTGAGCTGACACGAACTAAAACTGTGCGGGGGTCGATTTCGAACCCTTTCCGCCTGCCCATCATATCATCATCATATATATCAATAAGTATCAAAGTGGGACATTGCTTGGTGGTGCCACACTGGGTTGCCTAACCACTCTAACCTATGCAAGCACAAAAGTAAACACTTACTGAGAATCACCTTCCTATTCATGGTGGAGGATTTTAAACAAACCAAACACAATTAGCATACAAATTGTGGAATGCCTAGCTACAGGTCTTTAAATATAGACTTTGAGCCCAACGTTCCTATCCTAATCATGGAAAAGAATGCGGTAAACCCATACTTCTCATGATGTATAGGAAAGCTGTAAGAGAATGCAATAAACAAGGGATAGCTAATACCAAACGGATAACAAATCCGAAGAGCACTGCGAGCTAAAAATACTCCGGAAAACTTCAAGTACCGCAGCCAAGCAATACGAGTAAACCGATGAGAAATGCACGGAGGCATCAAAGCATATGCGGAGTGCGCATTCCTACACATCCATGTTGTACCCCAATTTTTGACCCTAAGATTCACTCATACTTCATACCATTGCATTACACAAAGATCAAATGGTCTCTCTCTCTCTCTCTCTCTCTCTTATCTTTGGGGTTGCCTTTGGGAGATCACCAAGAACCATTGAATGTATGTGATGATTGATGTTTGAGTAACAATAATGTGTGTATACGTCACTCTCTAAATGTTGTAGGTGAATGGTGCACAAGTCTCTTATTCAAGGAGTCAATAGGTTTATGTGTTTATTTCCATGCCTTCTCTCCTAGTTCTCAAGATTTTTGAAAGTATTGTCTCCCATTGAATATTTCTCTTGTCATCATCTATATGATCTCTCATCTCGAGTATATGCTTCATGTTTGAAAGATATCATTAAATTCAAAGAATTCGCCATTCTATGGCCATCTACCTTGAATTAGGGTTTTGGACTTATGAGGATCATATCTTGGTACTTGTGTGAAGTTTATGGATGATTTCAAAGTCATTTGATACTTAAGAGGACTTCTAATATTAATATGCTTGGATCCAAGGAGTTTGATTGATGAGAATATTGTTTGAGAAGTATATGATTGCCCACTCTCTATATTGATACTTCATTTATCTTGTATGACTTCAAAGGATCATAACTTGGCCATGCCTTCTCTCCTTGAGCTCATTTTTCTTTCCCAATGAACCTAAGGATGTCTTATACAACTTATTTCAATTGGTAAGAAGATAAAATTCTTGGAAATTTGCCTATGAAATCAAAAGATTACAAGTCCTTGATGAATTTCTCAATTGTTGGTCAATCAACTTCAAGAGATCATATCTTGATCATCATTTATCACCGCGAGGTCATTATTTTTACACAACAATCTTGAGGATGTGAAATTTATCTCCATATAAATTTTAAATATTGAAAGTGTTTGGAAGTTGCTTGAAGAAATCATAATATTATAGGTCATTTCACAAATTTCTATCAACTTCACAAGGCCATTACATGCTCATTTTTTGGTTGGTTCTTTTTGAAAAATGCTCTTTGAGAGATCTACTTCATTTCACCTTTGAAAAATGAAGAGAAAATTTTGAATGAAAGGCCATGTTTGGATTGAAAACATTATAGGTCATTTTTTGCCAAACTTAGAAATTTTTCGAAGTGTGAAAAAGTCAGTGTGTTTTTGGTGATTTCAAAGGATCACAACTTCCAGCTCAAGATGACAAATTCTACCTTTATAAGTACATTGTAAACCTTGTAATATCATCTTTCCAAAGAGTCCAAGGTTGTGCCATAAAGTTCCCTAAGCAACGAGTTATACATGTTTGAATGAGGCTTTATGTCATCCAATTTTGCTTCGAATCAAAAAAATTACAACATGTAAACTTGGATTACAAGGAAAATTACTCAAATTTTAGATGCTAAACATGTTTAACTAATTTCCCAGATGCGTTTTGATGCAAATTACACTTAAAATGAGGTCGTTTTAATGACATTCGAGTCACGTATTTGGCGTGATTTCAGGCAGCTCGTTTTGCACGAATTCACCACAATTCCTTCTCATTTTCATCACCACTCACTCTCCTATAAATAGAGGATCATTCCTCACTCATTTCCTCAAGCTTTGATAGCCAGAAAACCCCTACCAAACTCTCTCTCGAATCGGATTTTCTACAACTTCGTTTTCACTCTAAAAGTCATTCCAGTTTGAAATTAACCATTCATTCTTCTTCCTGGAACCTTAGTGAAGCTAACAGAACATGAATCGTGCCTTGAAGCTTCCTTAATCGTTCTATCCAAGTCCAGTTTCAGAGCTCTGAAAGTAAACTTTGTTCAGGTCGGAATCTCCATTAAACCTTGTAAAATAAAGCATCATTGTACTCTCCTCATCTCCCTGATCCTTGTGATCTTCACCATTTGCATTTTCATCAAGTATTGACTGAGAATTCCATCAAAATCCTATTCGCTATTATTTGAGGGTTTTTCCAAATTTCTCTTCACTTAGTTTAAATAAATTTTTCGCGAACATGTGGTTGAGATCATCTTGAAAAGACGAATCCATGGATACCACTAATTTTTATTGATTTTATAGTTTGAGAATCACGTATGGAGGATTGCTGGAGGTTGAGGATGAACTACGTGTCTGTCTTCAACCAATGAAAGCGTGACATGTAATTTTTTCAAACTGGATTCGATGACTTTGCCTTACCGTGCACGCGTAATAGGAGCCCTTGAATCTTATTACTTTTGTGAGTCAAACTCGATCCAATGTGTGATATCTTCCCTTGTTTTATTTTTTTTTAATTTAATTTTAATTCCTGATCTGGTGTGAAAACCAATGAGGTCCATATCAAGCACAACACGCCATGCCCATTGGATGTGATTACTAACGCGTTTTGACAATGATCAGATGATCCACATTTTTTTGGCTTTTATTTTATTTTCTGATTTTATATTTTAAATGCTTTAAACTTCAAAAAATCATATAAAATTCATAATTTTATATTTCAGATTTGATATTTTTATGATTTTTCTCTTTTATTTTATGTTTTTAATTGTTTTAAAATACTTTTTGACATTTTGAAATTCTGGAAAATTCTGGAAAGATCTAATGGTCATTTGACAAATATTGGTGACCTCATTTTATTTTTATTTCTGGTTTTACTATTTTTTGGCATTTTTGATTTATTTGACCTTTTATTTTATTTTCTAAAAATATTTTCTGACTTTAAAAAATTCTTAAAAAATTGGCCAACACTTGTTGACCTCTGTTTGACTTTGGGTAATTTTCTTGGAATTTTATTTTGATGAAAAAATACTATTTATGTATTTCGTCAATAAAGTCCAATTAAATAACCTAATTTTAAAATTACTCTTAAATCCTTTTATTTTTATTTTCAATTTATTTTGCTGACCTTTGAATTTATTTTGGAGTCACAAATTTCCTCGACATTAATGGAATTTGGGTGTTGATAGGTCTCTTAACCAAATCCACCACGAAAGTTGATTGATTTTGACGAATATAGACCGAATAAATTCATATGATGCAAAATAAACTTGGAAACTCTTCATCTTATTTTCCTTTTTTCCCGATTCGGAGAAAGTGATCAATTGGTGGCATGAACTTTAACGTTCTAACATAAGCCCCAAAAGATGACTTAAGCTTTGATCCTGGTTCAACACCTGTGGCGCTTGTCATGGGGTCGCGTTGATTTCTAATCATGCTTCTAGCAAGTTTCCACTAACCTTGTCCATTTTAAATTCTTAATCATCTTTGATCAAATGATGTGATAATTTCAAAACCGATGATATACTTGACAAAAAACAATTGAAACTTGTCGTGTGGTTGCGTTGATTTTATCAAGCTTCTGGCAAGTCTTCATGCGTAAGTTTCAAGATGGTCACCTTGCTGACGACTAACAATTAACAATTTTATGATATACTTGACAAGTTTCAAGATGGTCATCTTGCTAACCTTTAATAATTGCTTTTTATTTTTCGCTCTTCACTTTCCGCATTTACTTTTATGCTCTTTATTTTCATGCACCTTTAATTTTAGCATTTACATTTCATGTCATTTTTGCTTTGCTCACTTGAGCATTTTATTTTCTTGTCATTTTTCCTTTGCTTACTTGAGCGTTTTACTTTCTTGTTATTTTGAATTTGCTCACTTGAGCTTTATTTTCCTTTTTCCAAAACACTTAATAATTCAACCTAAACATAAAGAACTTTTAATTGGACTTAGTTACTATCCTTGTGCTTGGAGCTTGATCTTTGGACTTAGGATTAGGATCCTTACCTCAACTTGGAGATCTCTTTGCCCTTGGTGTTATTCTGTCTTGTTTGGTTATTATCTTTGTATGCAGGTTATTCAGTTATACTTGATTAAGAGTGGATTTCCTACAAATACAACCGTTACTCTGCCCTTTTTTTTTCAATACAAGAGTTCACCTAAAAGTATTTATTTATCTTAAGATTGGTTTTTTGTCTGGTTATTTGTTGCTTATGCGGTATTCTATAGGATGGGATATGGTATTGGAGCCTTATCTTCTATGGGTTTAAGCAAGAGTTGTTGAGTTGAAGATGCCATTTTCTCGCGAGGATCCTCTTACTGATTTGTTCTTAGCTACTACTCATGGTTCAGATGACATAGAGGATCTTCAGCTTACTTTGGTTAGGATGCAACAAGAAAAGGAAGCTTGGAAGAACAAGTATCATAACTTGAAGATGTCTCGTGCTGTAGAGTTGAAAGAAAAGGATGATTTGATTGAGATTCTTGAGATTCGTGTTGTAGAGATAATAGAGAAGCAAAAGGATTTACTTTATTCCAGTGTTCACCCAGTTCTTAGAGCTCCTGTTCATTCTCATACTTCTCCTAAGTCTGGTGCTTGGAAAGGTTATGTCGACAGGTACATATTGGAGAACGAGCAACTGAAAGGAGAAATTAGGATGCTTAAGAGGAAGCGTTCGTCTGAAGAGGGGTCTTCTACAAATTTGATTCTTTAGAAATTGTAGTTTTATTTTGATTTCTCTCTTGTAATTGGGATCATTGAAACTTGTATTGAAGAGTTGTAATCCTCAAAATATTTTATTAATGATATGAGTTTATTTCAGCATTTCAATTGTGTTATACTTTGGTATTTGCAAATTAGATTGTCTTTATTAAGTTCCTTGAACAAATAAAAATAAATAAAAAAAGAAGAAATAATATACAAATCATATGCGTTGCATGTCATGCATCATGACACACACATTCTTGCATTTTCATATGCTCCCAGGTGTCATATATGTTTCTTTACTTTGTTCAGTCTTCAAGTTGTTGCATCGGTATAACACTCGAGCCAACTCCAAGAAGAAGATGGAAAATTTAGAGCAAGAGAATCGTGAGTTGCGCGAAGAGGTTATCTCCCTGAGGACCGGTATGGCCAACTTGACTGTTGTGTTGGTGTCATACCCCAAAATTTGCCCTCCATCTACTCAAGAGATTTCATACATCCATACTCAAGGACTCCTCAAGAGTTGATCGGACAAACTCTCTCCTAGACAATCAACCCAAACTAGGGTTTGGTATCTCTCAAGTCAAGATGGATTTCCAACATCTCCAATGGCCTTCATGCCTCCTCATATGCTTCAAAGATTCTCCATGTCAAGTTTCAAGCCTCACAAGTCAAGTTTCGCATAATTGTTCGATGGTTGAAAATCAGTGTATTGGACAAAAGTCAACTGTGGTCAACGTATCAAAACTTCGATTTTTGGTCAACATCCTCATTTTGAAGTTACATTCATCATTTGATCAAGGGTTGATCATGATTCATCAAGAAAACTCAAGATTTGCCCAAAAGTCAAACTTTCTAAATTAGGGTTTCTAGATGAAAAGTCAATCAACTTTGACTGGTCATAACTTTCTCATACTTTCTCGAAATTTTTCCACCACCTCTTATTTTGAAGGAAATTCAATTTCTACAACTTCATGTCTCACAAGAATGTCCAAAAAATGCTTCATTTGAGAGGTATAGCTCAAAACATTATAGGTCATTTTCAAAGTCAACAAAAAGTCAACTTTTTGTTTTGAAGATATTTTGAGCATGGTAACTCCAATTGAGATGAGACCAAAGACATTGGTTAGAGGACTCTTAGAGCTTTCCAAAAAGTCCAAGAACACTAAAAAATGTGGAAAATTGAGCAAGTTACACCATCTACAAGTTGGGCAATTTTGGAAGAATGCACAAAGAGAGATACTTCAAAAAATCAAATCTTTTGCAAATGGGCCTACTTTTTCTTCATCCTAACTTGTTCCTCAAGCAATTAGGAGTGTCCAAGCCCAAAGCCACGAATTTTTGATTTATTTTTCTATTTAATTTGTAATTTATTCATTTAAATGCAAATTAAATCTTAAAATAAATTATAAAATTGAAATTAATTGCAAAGATTGATTTTATTCTTTCCTTAAGGTCCAATTAACTCACAAATGCCAGCAAATTCGAAATTGGAGCAAGAAAGGCAAGATTGGATTGAAATTGATCAAGCTTTGAAGATTTGATCTTCATGGAAATATCAAATTTGATTTCCATTGAATATTGATTGATTCTTTCCAAATTAATCCCAAATCCATCCAAAGATAAATACATGATGCATACCTATCAAGAAAGAACGAAAAATTGCTCCACAAACCCTAACCTAAAGTCAAAATTTCGTGTCCTGAAGCAACTAGCAATCCTAGTTCCACCATCCACACCGATTCGAGCATTCCATCTTGTTCCTTGAGGTCTTTAGAGTCGATCCGCACTCTTGTATCATTCAAAACCATCCGAATTGAGAAATCACGAATCGGTTTGTTCTGGAAATCTTGAAATCGTGTTTCATTATTCATGCATTATTAACATGTTTTGTTGTTGTTTTTGTGTTTAGTGATGTGTTTGCAAACTTTCTGGGTGCTTTAATCGAATTTCCATGGCCGGGAACACATGATACCATTGTTAGGGTTTCTGAACACGATTTGGGGTTTCCTTTAAACGGAAAAATTGGACCATGAGACCTATACCATTGCATCCGGAATGATTTCAATCGAACCATGACCTTAGAATTCATTTATATTATGTATGCTTGATTTTCGTTTAGTTGGTGTAGCCGAACAATGGCCGACGCAGAGTTTTCAAAATTTCAAACGAGGAAGACGAAGCTTGCGTGATTTGGAGCATCGTGAGCGACACTTGTTCTTCTTTTATTCGATCCGGTTTCAAAGAAGCACGTTGGTTCAACGGCAAGGCGGATCTGAAGCAAGGTCCCGGGTTCGATTCTCCCTGTGACCATTTGGTTTTTCCTCTCTTTACAAACTTTTCCATATTTTCATTATTTTTAATATTTTCATTACATTTTAATTATTTTCATGATTTTTATTCTGCATTAAAAATTATCAAAATTATTTTTCTTTTTACATTATTTTCATAAAAATGTTTATTTAATTTAATAAATTAAAAAATATAATTTTTGCATGCATATTTATTTTATTTTTATTTTAGCATTTAAATCATTATAAATTGCATTTTAATTATTAAATCTTTTCCAAAAAATCCCAAAAAATTATTTTAATATATTTATCTTATTTCCAGCATATATTAATTTTCTCATATTAAAATTTGCATTTTTTCTAACACCTTCTCTTATTTCGATTTTGTCATATTTTCCGATTTTCTTATTCTTTCACAGGTTGCTCCGATTCGGACGTTTTTCTTTTATCATTTTTATTTTTCCAATAATGTAACTGTTTATGGGATGTAATAGTTTAATTTAGGATTTTATTTTCCGCATTTTAAATTATGTATCTGCCCCAAAGCCATGTAATAGCGTAGGTTTATCTTTCCGCATCTTTACATTCCGCATTTTATTTTCCGCACCCTTATCAATTGCTAGTAATTAGGCGTGTATGGCAAGATAATAATTGGACATAGCTCACACTAATCTTCAAGATAATAATATCGAATTTGACACACTTTCACACACGCACCCTTAGGTAATTCTCTCTCGATGCCTTCGATTCAAAATGGTCATGTCCTCGAACGATAGGTATTCTAGCACCGCTGCCTTCCAAACAAATCATCATAGTCCCTTCGATACAAAGATCATAAGACCCACGATGTCGCCTCCGAATACATGATCTTGACCCTCGATTGTCGCCTACGAAAAAATGATGATAGTCCCTTCGAATGTGCTAGGATACTTCCTACAAGTTGCTTTCTATGACCATCCGATGTCCCTTCGAATGTCCCGCTTACATCCAACGAATGGAGCTACCTACTAACTAATGGTATGGATGGCGCTATTCTAAAAGGAACGTAGAAGTACGAAAACGACCAATTCTGAGTAGGTAAATAAGTCTCTTAGTTGCTTGCTCTATCAAATGCTGTTCACACCACACACTTTTTTTTCAAAGTTCAAACTCTTTTCAAAACGAAACATTTCCGAACACTTTGTATACACTCCTACATGAGTCATTACAAAGTCAAAGCGAAATGCCTTTTCAAAACATTTTTGTCAAACACAGAAAGCAATTTTAAAAAGTGATCTAGAGCAACTAAGAGCCCGAGATAATCGGATGGAAAGGGTGCTAATACCTTCCCTTTTCATAACCATTCTCCGAACTCGTAATCTAACGAAGGTCTTTTTCTTACTTTTACCTTCCTTAATTGATAAAAATAAAAGTCGGTGGCGACTCTTGCTATCCGCACATTTGGATACAAAATCCTAAAAGTCTTCACCGTATCACGTAACCGATGACTGGGACTACACCCTAAAAGAGAGAATTGCCTTAGGGATTTCTAGATCATTTTACTTTTTGTTTGACTTGTATGCTTTATCTTTAAGGGTTGCTTGGGTATTATATTGTTGGGGATCCTACACCGGATCCGGTTTCCTTTAGGTAAGTAGCATTAGATCATCGCGACCGTTAGACGATAACTACGCGGTCAACATGATGGCTACGTTAGCGTGACACTTTGGTTGCCCGATACTCTTCATTCCCAAGTTGAAGAAAGTATTTGGCTTCTGCGTGGTGTCATCAAGCGCTAACTAAACTTTTAGAACCTTAATTGACCCATCTTGGCCATTAGAAGGTAGTGAGGTGGCCGGCTTTGGTTTAGACCAAGGTTGGTTGATACTCGATGCTACACTCATTGAGATTAGACTTTTGGGACATTTTCGATCGACCACTTGGCCGTCGTATTGAAATAAGCTCCTACGAGAAAGATCTATGATATGAGATTCCTAGAACCCAGTTACTATTATAGGACAGGATGAACCAACTCAAACTTTTGGTGGGGTAATCACCTATACCTCATGCAAGCCTTAACCCTAGGCTCATTGTGTGAATTGTTTGTGTGTGCTAAACATGACATCATGACATCATGACATCATTCGCATTGCATATCATTTCTAACTATTTCAAGGACCTAGGGATTTATCTTTGCTCTGTTTTGTAGGGATTATGGCTTCTAGAAAGACTATCCGAATCAACTTCATGGGTATCCTTCTCACTCAAAGAATTGGTTTCAAATTCCGACCATGCTCTTCATCAAAAGACATGGTTATCTACTTGATTTGGTTTTCTCCGGTTTTGAAGAAGATATGATGCATGTCCTATTCCAGTTCTTCGACCCGAAACACCATTGCTTTACATTTCCAGATTATCAGTTGGTTCCTACCTTAGAGGAGTTCTCTAAGCTACTTGGGGTACCTATTCTTGACCAAATGCCATTCACCGGTTTAGAAAAGGTTCCTAAGTTTGAAGACATTGCATCCGCCTTACATCTTAAGCCGGACATTGAAGCCAATTGGGAAACTAGAAGTGGAGTTAAGGGTTTACTTTCCAAGTTCTTAATCAAGAAAGCCCGAGAATTCCTCAAAGTTATGAGTTTCCATGCATTTGAAAACATTGTGGCCTTGCTAATTTATGGTTTGGTTCTATTCCCTAATTCGGATCAATTCATAGATGTCAATGCCATCAAGTTGTTCCTTACCCGCAATCCAGTGCCTACTTTACTTGGAGACATCCTACATTCTCCACACTGCACTACTAAGCGACAAGGAACTCTCATGTGTTGTATACCGTTACTTTCAAGGTGGTTTATTTCGCACCTTCCTCCATCGGTTTTGAAGAACGAACAAAGGTTGAGATGGTCTCAAAGATTGATGTCACTCTCTCATTCAGATATTCGTTGGAACTCTCAAAAGGATTTCACATTCATCGAGTTGTGGAGAATTCCCTAATGTACCACTCCTTGGTATAAGGGGAGGTATTACTTACAACCCTTCTCTAGCTCTACGTCAGTTTGGTTTTGCTCGAAAGGATGGTCCACATGATATGCTTCTCCAAGATATTGTGTTCGATTACAATCACGATCTCCACCGACGAAGGTTTATACACGGGGCATGGTAAAGAAGATCGATACCAAGACTTTGGGGCACCGAACTCCATTCCTTGGGAACCTTACCTCAAATGGGTGCGAGCTCGAGCTCAAAACCTCATGATGCCATTCACTGTTTACCAAGAATTATGGAACTGTGCTATAGGTGACGTACCTATTCTTCATCCCGATATGCCTACCGATTTTGAAGACTTGAAGAGATCCGGATTCGATTAAAGAAGAGAGGGATACCTTTGAAGCTCAGTGTTATGCAAGTGAGAAGAAAGTCCTAGAATTGACCAAGCTACTTCACGAGGAGCGAAACATCAACGCTTACATCGGCACCAAGAGGAAGCGCCCATGGGAGACTTAGAGCTTTAGGATGTTTATGTTTTCTTTTATTGCTTTGAACTATCTCTTGTACTTAAAAAGAAAAGAATAATGAGAAGTACTAATAAATGTTTGTTCATTGCTTGTTTAACAAATTTAAATCTCTTAGGTCCTTGAAAACATTGCATTGCATTCGCATAAACATTGCATAGCATATCATAACATTGCATCACGGTACATTGAGATTGGTTTCTCATTTGCTCGCTATTTATTTTAGCGTAAATGGCTCTTGAACAGATCACAAAGATCTCCAGCACGTAATGCTCGGGCCAGATGTTCACCAACTTGGTCCAAGGCCAAGAAGATTTGAAGAAGCTCATCAACAAGAAGAAGAAGGTTGTTGGTCTCCTCAACATGGGTAGACGCTTCAAAGGGGTCCTAAGGTGGTCACCGTATTGAGCTCTCAAGGAAGTGTCCATACCGAGGGGAGTACCAAGGGTGATGAAGGTGAGGCGGAACCAAAGAAAGGAGGAGAGGACCACTCGATTATAGCCAACACTGATGAAGATGACAAGTACAAACAACTTCAAGACCGTCTCAATGTGGAAAACCGAAAATGTCCGGCTAAATTTTGATGATCCGAGTCTTGTTCTGGTGTTGTGATTCCTCCCAAGTTCAAAGTTCCTACTTTTCCAAATATGATGGCATGTCTTGCCCTAAGTCGCATTTGAAGTCCTATGTCCGTAAGATCAACCCCACACCGATGATGTAAAGTCAGGATGCACTATTTTCAAGAGAGTTTGTCCGAACCCCTGGAATGGTACTATCCTAGAGAATGACCGTATCCGCACTTGGAGTGATTTGGTGATGCTTTCACGATGAGTACAATGTGAATTGACACCCACTCGCATGCAACTACAAAGCATGTCTATGGGTCGTGACGAGAAGTTCAAGGAGTATGCTAAGTGGAGAGATCTAGCAGAGTTCAACCACCCTTGTCCAATAGGAGTTGGTTGATATGTTCATGGGAACACCGACAGTCTGTTCTTCAATCATCCGATTGGAAATTCTTCATCCGGATTCACCGAGTGATATTGACAAAGTAGCGCATTGAAGCGGTATCAAGAGTGGAAAGATTCATAGAGACATCTTCAAATGTCAAGAGATCTTTTGGTGGTAAGAAAGAAGCCAATGCTGTATGGTCGAAAAGCCGAGCCAAGACCGACCGTGCTCAACTGTGGGGCAGATCTCTAATCCTACATCAAGACAACCTCCGAGACAACGCCGTAGCCGTAACGCACCACGAAGGCATTAAGATCAACATGCCATTGTCGCAAGCCTTGCAACACATGTTGAACGAGTGATTACCTTGAGGGATCCTCCTCGAATGTCAACACTTCCTCCAAGTACAATCCTAATGCTAAGTGTGCTTACCATTCCAACAGCCCGTGACATGACATCGACAATTGTTGGGCTCAAGAACAAGATTCAAGATATGATTGAAGCTAAGCATTGAATTTGATCCTCCCGCTGAGACTCGAATGTGATCAACGCACCTATGCCTAACCATGACAAGGGTTCTAATGTCACAGACGATACTTATGTTTTCAACATAGATGACTTGACCATTCCTCCGATGATAAGAAGAATTTGTTGCAAGACGGTGTCAATCCAGATGCCCAGAATTGTCGTTGGTGCCCATCCTACCGATGGTTGTGCTTGGTTGAGAAGACGTGTTCGCATGATGGATAACCGTGAGATACTATTTTGAAACCACCGTGCGTGTGTGAAGAAATGTCTAAGATGAAGATCGACAATGCGAACGAAACTGTACCATCGTGTGGGATACCTTGGGGCAGCCAAGTGGAAAATATGATTACATGGTGAAGTACACCGTCTCGATAGTTACAAGATTCCTATTGAAGATGTTAAGGCGACCGGATGGGGTGACGATTTCGAGAAGACTATGCCGATGTTAACACAATAAGGATTTCCTCACGATCCTATACCTGTGGTGGCACCTCTCATTATCACTTCTGCACGGCCCATATTCCTCGACAAAGCTATCCCTTGGAATTATGGATCCGAGGTTTACTATCATGGCGTCAAGCAAGACCCTCGACCATTGAAGATCTTAGTTGAAGCTACCATTCTTGACATCGACAACATCACGGATCCAGAAGGTGACCGAACCGAAGGGTATTCTCTCCAGATCTCTCCTCCAAAAGACATCGCGACTCCACCGCATTCCACTACTCAATCAATATCCCTAGAGGAAAGAACTAGTGACTCATCCCGCCACCAAGTACCAAAGGAAGTTTCAAGACACCTCCAAACAAGAAATGGAGGAAATTCAAGATTATCAAGAAGAGTGACTACAATGTTGTGGAACAGCAGACATCCGTCCAAGATTTCCATGCTCGCTGCTTTTATGCTCCGAGGCTCATGCTAATGCCTTGGTGAAGTTTCAAGAATGCTCATGTACCGCAAGACACTACCACCGATCAATTCAAGTTTGTATTGCTAGCCTGGCCGCCAACAACGGCCAGGCTCGATGTCGATTTGACTCCTTCCGAAAGAAACATAACAAAGCCTTGCACATCTCGTTGAATGCAAGGGTACTATCCTGTCTCATGTTTTAGTGGATACCGGTTCCTCAATATCCTTCCAAGATCGCTTTTGATCGACTTGATGTCGAAGGGTTGGTTCTCGAGACCCAGTGACATTATTGTGAGAGCTTTTGATGGTTCTAAGCGCAAGCTTGAGAGCTCACTGCTAAAGTCGGTTCCCGACTTTGACTCCACTTTCTTTGTTATGGACATTCGTCCGCTTATTCTTGCTTACTTGGACGCCCTTGGATACATGGGGCGGTATTCTACCTTACATCGAAACCAAGTACCCGGTGAAAGGGAAGGTTGTCAGATGTGGTGAAGAAGAGTATATGGTCACCATCCCATCATTCCGATACCTGAGATGGAGGGTGAATTCTTCGAGACGTCAAGCTTTTGAAACGATACCCGTAGTCATGCCTGTTGACTGCCGCCCCGAAGTCACGCAAGTTCCGCCTAGGATGGCCTCATTGAAAGATGCTCAAGCCGCCGTTGAACAAGGAGGTAGTGCTATTTGGGGACAGCCGATCTTCCTTTCAAACCGACAAGACCGGTTTAGGCTTCACCATCAAGGGTCGAAGATGATACGCCGCGAACGTGCCGCCAACTTCCTTTCCGCATCGCCGAGTGGAATCCATGCTATAGAAGACGACGACAACGGCTTCGACATCAGCAAGTGGATCTTCCCAACTCCAGATCAAGGGCTCATCAATTGGAAGACTGAAGACGTCATACCAATCTCCTTTAGTCAGGAGTAATTGCTTTTGTTTTGTTTTACTTTTCGTATTTCTTTATGTTTTAAACAATAAACTTTGAAAGCCTAGTGCCTTGCCCGGCATCATGGCTCGTTCGAGGGTTATTATCCGTCGCTTATTTTCATTCAATAAATTCGTTGGACTTTTGCATTCAATTGTTTGTTTTCTTTCTTTTACTCTATCACCCCTTCAAAAGGCTATGTGTTTCTTACACACACCCACGTGATACACTGCAGAATCACTCCGAATCTCGTTAATAACAGCTATGCTAGTGCTAAATATGACTTTGATAATCCGATCTACCAAGCCAAGACGAAAGTGAGGAAGATTGTGAAGTGCCGGAGAACTTGCCGATCTACAGCAAGAAGAGCGAGTTATCCAACCACACGAAGAGCAAGTTGAGGTTGTGAATTTGGGTACCGACGAAGATGTAAAAGAGATCAAGATAGGAGCGGGTCTTGAGAAAGTGTTAAAGAAAGGTTGGTCCGATGCTACGAGACTATGTTGAGGTTTTTGCTTGGTCATACGAAGACATGCCGTGGTTGGACATTGATATCGTGGTACACCGATTGCCGAAGGTTTTCTGAAATGGGTCTGCGTGCGCCCCGAGATGTCGAGAAAATCAAAGCCGGTTATGAAGCGTTCAACGGGTTTCCTAGTCAGTTACTTCCTATCCCCTGGTTGCTAATGTGGTACCCGTGCTAAGAAGGATGGTAAGGTACGAATGTGTGTGGATTATAGAGATCGAACAAAGCAAGTCCGAAAGATGATTTCCCACTTCCTCATATTGATGTTCGTTGACAACACCGCCAAGATAAGGTTTTCTCCTTATGGATGGTTTCTTTACAATCGATCAAAATGGCTCCAAGACATGGAGAAGACTACTTTGTTACACGTGGGGCACTTCGCTACAAGGTTATGCCGCTCGATTGAAGCAGCGCCACTTATCGCTATGGTTACATTATTTCATGACATGATTCATCACGAGATAGAGGTCTACGACGATATGATAGCTCGATCACATCAAGAAGAACATCTTGATCATTTGCGTAAACTATTTGATGATTGAAGAAGTACGCACTAAGACTTAATCCCAACAAGTGAGGTCCAGTCGAGGTTTCCCGATTAAACTACACGCCGATTCATTGCACACCTAATCGCTACTGTGAGCCGATCTTCAAGTTACTTAAGAAAGATCAAGTAGTGGAATGGAACGACGATTGCCGATCGCTTTGACAAAATCAAGGAGTACCCAGAATCCTCCCATCCCGATGCCGCCAAGGAAGACCTCTTATCATGTACTTGATTGTTAGAGAACTCAATGGGGTGTGTGGGCAACATGACGAGTCTGGTCGAAAAGAGCATGCAATATACTACCTTAGCAAAAGTTTACCAACAGGAAACAAGATACTCGAGAAAACTTGCAACGCTTTGGGCTGCTCACGACTAAGAAGATATGTTGACTCACACTACCTTGTTGATTTCAAGATGGATCCGATAAAATACATATTTGAGAAACCAGCTCTCTCCGAAGAATAGCAAGATGGCAAATGATCTTGACCGAGTATGACATCCAAGACACTTCTAAAGCGATCAAAGGGAGTGTAGTAGCCGATCATTTGGCTCATCAAGTCGTAGATGACTATCCTATGCAGTCAATTTCCACGAAGATGTTCTACTAGTTGATTGTGAAGAACCGTGCCCGACGAAGGACCCGAACCAGGATCCCGATGGACTATGGTCTTTGATGGAGCCTCAAACGCACTTGGCAATGGCATTGGCGCCATCATTACATCCCTACAGTGACATACGCCTTTCACAGATTATGTTTTTGCACCAACAACATGGCCGAATATGAAGCGTGCATCATGGGTATCAAAGTCGCTATTGACTTAAGAATCAAGTTCTTACAAGTGTATGGAGACTCACTTTAGTGATCACCGATAAGCGAGTGGGATACGAAGCATCCGAATCTCATTCCATATCAAGAGCATGTTCGAGTTTGATTCCTTACTTTGAAGAGATCACTTTCAATCATATTCCACGAGAAGAGAATCGGTTGCACGCATTGGCTACTATGTCGTCTATGTTCAAGGTCGATGGGACAACGAGGCTCCCCATCATCATTGAGAGGTTCGAACCGTAGTATTGTTGTGAGCTTGACGAAGAGAAACCTTGGTACTATGACGTGAAAAGGTATCTTGAGACTCGTGAATATCCGAGGGCATCTCGTTAATGATAAGAAGTTCATGAGAAGATTTGCATCTAAATTCTTCCTCAAAGAACGACATCTTATACAAGCGCAACCACGACTTGTGCTTACTCACTGTAGACCAAAACCAATGCGTATCATGGAAGAGTTACACGCTAATTTGGTACCCACTCCGGACACACCATGGCTAAGAAGATTTTGAGAACAGTTACTATTGGTCCACCATGGAAGCGATTGTCACCGCTATGCTCGATCTTGTCACAAGTGCCGATTATACAAAGTACACGCCTCAAGACTCAATGTTTTAATTCTCCGTGGCCTTGCAATGTGGGCATTGACATGATTGGAGAGATTAAGCCCACGCCCAATGGACATCGCTTCATCCTTGTGGCAATTGACTATTTCACCAAGTGGGTAGAAGCGACCTGCTCGCATCTCGTTACCAAGAATATTGTGGCTCGATTTATCAAACATAATCTTATCTGCTTGCATGGCACTCCCGAAAGGATTATCACGTATAATGGTTCCAATCTCAACAATAAGATGATGAACA
The DNA here is from genome assembly GCA_021764765.1 of Vicia sativa. Classification (NCBI taxonomy): domain Eukaryota; kingdom Viridiplantae; phylum Streptophyta; class Magnoliopsida; order Fabales; family Fabaceae; genus Vicia; species Vicia sativa. The sequence continues at coordinate 125,617,960 of CM038793.1, read as the reverse complement.
CGCAATTCAAGATCAAGCATCACACCATCTCCTTACCGCCTAAGATGAATGGCGCAGTGGAAGCCGCCAACAAGAACATTAAGAAGATTATACGTAAGATGACCGTGACTTACAAAGATTGGCATGAGATGTTACCATTTGCTCTTCATGGTTATCGCACCACAAGACGGACATCAACAGGCAACCCCTCTCTCAGATACGGTATGGAAGCCGCTTACCCATCGAGGTTCGGATACCCTCAACCGTAGTCCTCCAGAGGCGAATTAGGTGAAGATGATTGGGTCGGACACGGCCGACCCATTAATTTGATTGATGAGAAACGACTCGCATCCATCCGCCATGGATGATTTATCGAAACGAATGATCGAGCATTTAACAAGAAGGTCAAGCACCGAGTCTACCAAGTCGGTGATCTAGTGGTCAAGCGCATCATCCTTCCACAAGGTGATCCGGGGAAAATGGACTCCCACCCATGAGGGACCATTTGTAGTCAAGACGATTTTCCGGAGCTATGATACTTAGCACCATGGATGGTGAAGACTTCCCACACCCTGTGAACGCAGACATAGTCAAAAAATACTACGCATGAAGAGACCCGCTAGGTCGACGAACCTAGGCAAAAATAAGGGCATCCTGGCGAATCAAAAGGGTTCGGGCAAAAATTAAGGATATATGCAAAAGATGTACACCCGGCAAGTCGAAAACCTGAAAAGGCGGCTTGAGCAAAAAGGGTATCCCTAGACCTGAAACCCGAAAGGGCGGTCTAGGCAAAAGTTAGGGATTTAAGCGTACGACTATGTCTCTTCCAGATCATCTGCTTCCAGACTACTATCAGCATTCAAGGTTCAAATGGCGAAGATCAGTTCACTCACTTTCTACTGACAGCAAGGAGATGAGATAGTCGAAATATATGAGTACTAGCATAGTTGGGACTTAACGAGATTGTTTCCGCATAGCTTTTTACCTTTCTTGTGTACAAACTACTTGGCCATACGCCACCTTTCAAATAAATACGCTTTCTTTCTACAATTTAATTGTTGTTATTTGCAATAAGTCCAACGCTTGCTTTGAATGACTATACGCATTTGACAATAAGAATCGATCACAAACATACGAAAAGTGAACATACAAAAGTACTTACTACAGGCTCCAGGAATTGGGACGACGACGAAAAGTCACCAAAGCATTCCCCCACAGAGCATGATCCCCCACAAAGGTGTCACTCAACACACCTTCCCCAGCGGAGTATATGTTAATCCACAAGCAGCGATTCCACTCAACCGAGCAACGTTACATCGCCTCCAAGCAACACTTCATCCCCATGGATATTTCTCAATCCTCCCCTTCTCCCGAATGTATCCGACTCAAAACTTGGTCAGATAGTGCATCGGAGGAAGCATACACCTTTTATTCCCCAGCCAGAGATTACAACGGACCCCAGACTCTTCAAGCCCGGTCTCTCAGCAACCATCAAATGCTCTCCAGCGAGATCTACACTCGAAATCCCCAGTAGAGCACCTCCTAAATTTCCTCAACAGGGTCTGCATACAAGGTCCCCAACAGATTGCCTCCCAGACTCTCCTCAGCAGTGTCTATGAGATCTCCAACAACGAGCTTCTCAAATCTCTACCTTCCTCAACAACGTCTAGGCCCAAGACTTGGTCAGATAGTGCATCGGAGGAATCCAGGATATCTTCCTTCTCCTTCAGACTTCCGCCACTCAATTCCTGCGTAAGTCGAAATCTTCAAATAATATCCGCATCTTCTTCAAGATGGATATGTTTTGAAATATCACAACATTCATCATTCATGCATTTCTCATAAAAGTCATAATTCATGCATATGTCATTCATATACACTGTCATGCATCATACTTTGCATAAGACTAACAAATATTCTATCAAAGTTTCTCTTGTTTTCTCCAAAACAGTAATGATCATTTCGACGCAAAGGTCCAGATTAAGCCCCGAGCCGACGGAAAACTATCTCGAAGACCGCCGCAACAGTCCGTGATTAAGCCCCAAGCCGACGGAAAACTATCGAAAGACCGCCTCCGACAGGTCCAGATTAAGCCCCGAACCGACGGGAAAACTATCCAAAAGACCACCTCTGGTTATCCTCCGATAACAGGCAATGGATCAACACCCGACACGCAACAGGGAAGCTATCCACATTTTTGCCAACTACAACCTCTCCCAGAGTAATCAGTGCGAAGATTTATTCTGATTATCAACAGCAGCTACAGAGTCTAGCGTACGACTCAGTTGCCTTGGATGGCATCTTAAGCCCATCTCCGACTATTTGTCAACATCTCTTCACTTTCAGAATGCTGCATATATGGTTAAAAATCAATACAAACCAATAACCTCATTCAAGGTGAACACGAAGTCTAACGTCGACTCTTCGGATGGCATTTAAGCCCATCTCCTCTCCATTCCGGAACATCTACGAGTCTAACGACGGCTCGCCCTCAAAGATCGACTTTCCGATGGCATCTTAAGCCCATCTCCGTCACTCCTATTTAACCCTCCGAGTCTAGTGTACGACTTGCTCCCCAAATAAGTCTCCAACTTCTCCAAATGGCATCAGAAGCCCATTCCATCATCCACCGCATCATGCAAATTTTCGAGTGTACGGTGTTCAATCATCTTCACCTCCGGTCACGAAAGACAAGCATGCCAATCTAACCCTTCCAAGACAAGAAGATTGAACAGGGCAGTGTCATACCCCAAAATTTCCCTCCATCTACTCAAGAGATTTCATACATCCATACTCAAGGACTCCTCAAGAGTTGATCGGACAAACTCTCCTAGACAATCAACCCAAACTAGGGTTTGGTATCTCTCAAGTCAAGATGGATTTCCAACATCTCCAATGGCCTTCATGCCTCCTCATATGCTTCAAAGATTCTCCATGTCAAGTTTCAAGCCTCACAAGTCAAGTTTCGCATAATTGTTCGATGGTTGAAAATCGGTGTATTGGACAAAAGTCAACTGTGGTCAACATACAGTCAAAACTTCTGATTTTTGGTCAACATCCTCATTTTGAAGTTACATTCATCATTTGATCAAGGGTTGATCATGATTCATCAAGAAAACTCAAGATTTGCCCAAAAGTCAAACTTTCTAAATTAGGGTTTCTAGATGAAAAGTCAATTGAACTTTGACTGGTCATAACTTTCTCATACTTTCTCAGAAATTTTTCCACCACCTCTTATTTTGAAGGAAATTCAATTCTCTACAACTTCATGTCTCACAAGAATGTCCAAAAAATGCTTCATTTGAGAGGTATAGCTCAAAACATTATAGGTCATTTTCAAAGTCAACAAAAAGTCAACTTTTGTTTTGAAGATATTTTGAGCATGGTAACTCCAATTGAGATGAGACCAAAGACATTGGTTAGAGGACTCTTAGAGCTTCCAAAAGTCCAAGAACACTAAAAATGTGGAAAATTGAGCAAGTTACACCATCTACAAGTTGGGCAATTTTGGAAGAATGCACAAAGAGAGATACTTCAAAAAATCAAATCTTTTGCAAATGGGCCTACTTTTTCTTCATCCTAACTTGTTCCTCAAGCAATTAGGAGTGTCCAAGCCCAAAGCCACGAATTTTTGATTTATTTTCTATTTAATTTGTAATTTATTCATTTAAATGCAAATTAAATCTTAAAATAAATTATAAAATTGAAATTAATTGCAAAGATTGATTTTATTCTTTCCTTAAGGTCCAATTAACTCACAAATGCCCCAAATTCGAAATTGGAGCAAGAAAGGCAAGATTGGATTGAAATTGATCAAGCTTTGAAGATTTGATCTTCATGGAAATATCAAATTTGATTTCCATTGAATATTGATTGATTCTTTCCAAATTCAATCCCAAATCCATCCAGTATAAATACATGATGCATACCTATCAAGAAAGAACGAAAAAATTGCTCCACAAACCCTAACCTAAAGTCAAAATTTCGTGTCCTGAAGCAACTAGCAATCCTAGTTCCATCCAACCGATTCTGAGCATTCCATCTTGTTCCTTGAGGTCTTTAGAGTCGATCCAGACTCTTGTATCATTCAAAACCATCCAGAATTGAGAAATCACGAATCGGTTTGTTCTTGGAAATCTTGAAATCGTGTTTCATTATTCATGCATTATTAACATGTTTTGTTGTTGTTTTTGTGTTTAGTGATGTGTTTGCAAACTGGTGCTTTAATCGAATTTCCATGGTCGGAACACATGATACCATTGTTAGGGTTTCGAACACGATTTGGGGTTTCCTTTAAACGGAAAAATTGGACCATGAGACCTATACCATTGCATCCTAATGATTTTGAATCGAACCATGACCTTAGAATTCATTTATATTATGTATGCTTGATTTTCGCTTTAGTTGGCGAAGGAACAATGGCCGACGCGAGTTTTCAAAATTTCAAACCGAGAAGACGAAGCTTGCGTGATTTGGAGCATCGGAGCGACACTTGTTCTTCTTTATTCGATCCGGTTTCCAAACAAGTGAAGCACGTTGGTTCAACCGGCAAGGCGTGGATCTGAGCAAGGTCCCGGTTCGATTCTCCCAGACCATTTGGTTTTTCTCTCTTTACAAACTTTTTCCATATTTTCATTATTTTTAATATTTTCATTACATTTTAATTATTTTCATGATTTTTATTCGCATTAAAAATTATCAAAAATTATTTTTCTTTTACATTATTTTCATAAAATGTTTATTTAATTTAATAAATTAAAAATATAATTTTTGCATGCATATTTATTTTATTTTTATTTTAGCATTTAAATCATTATAAATTGCATTTTAATTATTAAATCTTTTCCAAAAAATCCCAAAAAATTATTTTAATATATTTATCTTATTTCCAGCATATATTAATTTTCTCATATTAAAATTTGCATTTTTTCTAACACCTTCTCTTATTTCGATTTTGTCATATTTTCCGATTTTCTTATTCTTTCACAGGTTGCTCCGATTCGGACGTTTATCATTTTATTTTTCCAATAATGTAACTGTTTATGGGATGTAATAGTTTAATTTAGGATTTTATTTTCCGCATTTTAAATTATGTATCTGCCCCAAAGCCATGTAATAGCGTAGGTTTATCTTTCCGCATCTTTACATTCCGCATTTTATTTTCCGCACCCTTATCAATTGCTAGTAATTAGGCGTGTATGGCAAGATAATAATTGGACATAGCTCACACTAATCTTCAAGATAATAATATCTCGAATTTGACACACTTTTTCACACACGCACCCTTAGGTAATTCTCTCGATGCCTTCGATTCAAAATGGTCATGTCCTCGAACGTGAGGTATTCTAGCACCGCTGCCTTCCAAACAAATCATCATAGTCCTTCGATACAAAGATCATAAGACCCACGATGTCGCCTCCGAATATATGATCTTGACCCCGATTGTCGCCACGAAAAATGATGATAGTCCCTTCGAATGTGCTAGGATACTTCCTACAAGTTGCTTTCTATGACCATCCGATGTCCCTTCGAATGTCCTGCTTACATCCAACGAATGGAGCTACCTACTAACTAATGGTATGGCTGGCGCTATTCTAAAAGGAACGTAGAAGTACGAAAACGACCAATTCTGAGTAGGTAAATAAGTCTCTTAGTTGCTTGCTCTATCAAATGCTGTTCACACCACACACTTTTTTTTCAAAGTTCAAACTCTTTTCAAAACGAAACATTTCCGAACACTTTGTATACACTCCTACATGAGTCATTACAAAGTCAAAGCGAAATGCCTTTTCAAAACATTTTTGTCAAACACACAGAAAGCAATTTTAAAAAAGTGATCTAGAGCAACTAAGAGCCCGTAGATAACTACGGATGGAAAGGGGTGCTAATACCTTCCCTTTTCATAACCATTCTCCCGAACTCAAAATCTAACGAAGGTCTTTTTCTGTTACTTTTACCTTCCCTTAATTGGATAAAAATAAAAGTCGGTGGCGACTCTTGCTATCCGCACATTTGGATACAAAAATCCTAAAAGTCAGTTCACCGTATCACAGTTGGAACAGTTGGTGGCTGCTCAGAATCAGCCACTACCTCCTCCGCCTTCTCCTCGTATCATTCCACCTCAACCAGTAATTGTTATCTTTGTGATTCAAGATGCTCATGTTTCTGTTGTGCCAGTGGTTTCTACCGTCCAACATTGTATGCCTCCTGGTTATCTTTGGGGAATGCTCAAGTGACCTCCTTGGCCCAACCTGTTATTGCTTCTGCACCTCTTGTGGTGCATGCTACTCCTGATTTAAACAAAGAGTTTGATAATACACTCCCTCCTCCGAGTGAAAGCTTATACTTCTATGATCAAATGAATGGTTTCCAGGAACAGGTTGACAAGATGCAGAAAGGGCTGAAAGCCCTCATAGGGAAAGAGATTTTTGGTGAGAATGTCAATGATCTGTGCTTAGTTCCTAATGTGAAAGTTCCTACTAAATTCAAAGTTCCAGTGTTTGAGAAGTACAAGGGTAATTCTTGTCCTCGTGACCATTTGATGATGTATTTGACCGATGCAGATTTTGTGAAGCATTACAATTACAATATGTAAATGGCGCCCGACCATGATCATCTGAGGGCAATCGTTGAAAAAGATAAGTAATCCTTCATAGAGTATGCTTAGTGATGATGTGAGCTTGCAGCACAGGTTATACCTCCACTAAGTGAGCAAGAAATGACCAAAGTTTTCCTGAAGCCTTTGGGTCCTTTCTATTACAGGAAGATGGTGGGCAGTGCGTATAATGATTTTGCTGTAATGGTGAGCATGATACTATAAAGCTGATCAGACTTCTGCATACCACTGTAATACGGTGAACTGACTTTATAGGATTTTTGTATCCAAATGTGCGGATAGCAAGAGTCGCCACCGACTTTTATTTTTATCCAATTAAGGGAAGGTAAAAGTAACAGAAAAAGACCTTCGTTAGATTCTGAGTTCGGGAGAATGGTTATGAAAAGGGAAGGTATTAGCACCCCTTTCCATCCGTAGTTATCTACGGGCTCTTAGTTGCTCTAGATCACTTTTTAAAAATTGCTTTCTGTGTGTTTGACAAAGAATGTTTTGAAAGAGGCATTTCGCTTTGACTTTGTAATGACTCATGTAGGAGTGTATACAAAGTGTTCGGAAATGTGTTTGTTTTGAAAAGAGTTTTGAACTTTGAAAAGAGTGTGTGTGAAAAGCATTTGATAGAGCAAGCAACTAAAAGACTTATTTACCCACTCAGAATTGGTCGTTTTGTTGTACTTCTATATTCCTTTAGAATAGCGCTAGCCATACCATTAGTTAGTAGGTAGTTCCATTCGTTGGATGTAAGCGGGACATTCGAAGGGACATCGGATGGTCATAGAAGGCAACTTGTAGGAAGTATCCTAGCACATTCAAGGACTATCATCATTTTTCGAGGCGACAATCGAGGGTCAAGATCATGTATTCGGAGGCGACATCGTGGGTCTTATGATCTTTGTATCGAAGGGACTATGATGATTTGTTTGGAAGGCGACGGTGCTAGAATACCTCTACGTTCGAGGGACATGACCATTTGAAATCGAAAGGCATCGAAAGAGAATTACCCTAAGGGGTGCGTGTGTGAAAGAAGTGTGTTGAATTCAGAATATATTATCTTGAAAATTAGTGGGCTAAGTTAATTTTAGTCTTGCCATACACGCCTAATTACTAGCAATTGATAAGGGTGCGGAAAGTAAAATGCGGAATGTAAAAGCGGAAATGTAAAGGTGCGGAAAGTAAATCCTACGCTATTACATGGCTTTGGGGCAGATACATAATTTGAAATGCGGAAAATAAAGTCCTAATTAAAACTATTACAACCCATGAGCAATTACATTATTGGAAAAAATAGAATGATAAAATGATAAAGAGAAAATCGTCTGAATCGGATCAACCTGTACAAAAAGGAAAAATCGGAAAATGCAATATGAATCGAACAAGAGAAAAAATGTTAGAAAAATGCAAATTTTAATGTGAGAAAATTAATATATGCTGGAAATAAGATAAATAAACTAAAATAATTTTTTGGGATTTTTTAGAAAAGATTTAATAATTAAAATGCAATTAAAAGTGAATTAAATGCAAAAATATAAATAAAAATAAATATGCATGCAAAAAGATATTTTTAAATTTATTAAATTAAATAAACATTTTCAGAAGGTAAATGCAAAAAGAAAAAATGTTTTTGGTAATTTTTTAATGCAAAATAAAATTGTGAAAGGAAATTAAAACAATGCAAAAATATTGGAAATTAGAAAATATGAAAATAATTGAGTTTTGTAAAAAGAACAAAAACATTGGTCTTGCCAGGATTCGAACTGGAGACCTTGTGTTCAAACTTTGAATCCACTTGCCTTTGCCATCTGAGCTAGCACGCATCACTGTTTGGAAACTGGAGCGAACGGATTACAAACACGCGTCGTCCCCTGATGCTCCAGATCACGCGCCAAGCTTCGCCTTCCTTTTGAATTTTTAAAACTCGCGGCCATTGTTTGACGCTACAACCCTGGCTAATTCAAAAATCAAGCACACATAATATAAATTAATTCTAAAGCCATGGTTCGATTCAGGGCATCATTCCGAATGCATTGGTACTAGTCTCGTGGTCCAATTTTTCCTAATAAGCCAAACCCTAAATCGAGCTCAGAAACCCTAGTTATGGCATATTACGCTTGTGCCATGGAAATGCAATTAACCTGTCCAGATCGCTTGCAAACTTTGTTCTAAACATGAAACAAACATCAAAACTTGTTAATAATGCATGAATAATGAAACACGATTTTGAAAAAAGTATGAACAAACCGATTCGTGATTCCTTGATTTTGGATGGTTTTGAGCAATGTGAGGGTCTGGATTGACTCAAGAGGTATCAAGGAATGCAATAGACACCTTAGAATCGATTGAAAACAGCAGGAACTAGGGTTGCAAATTGCTTCAAGAACACGATTTTTTGGCTTTTAGGTTAGGGTTTCTGGAGCAATTTTTTCGTCCTCTCTTGATAGGTATGCATCAAGTATATATGCTGGATGGATTTGGGATTGAATTTGGAAAGAATTAATCAATATTCAATGGAAATCAAATTTGATATTCTCATGAAATCAAATTTTCAAACTTTGTCCAATTTCAATCCAATCTTGCCAAATTTGATCTAATTTCGAAATTGCTGGCATTTATGGGTTGATTGATCACAAGAAAGCAATAAAATCAATCTTCCAATTAATTTTGATTTTATAATTTATTTTAAGATTTAATTTGCATTTAAATGAATAAATTACAAATTAAATAGAAAAATAAATCAAAAATTGTGGCATTGGGCTTGGACATTCCTAATTGCATGAGGAACAAGTTAGGATGAAGAAAAGTAGGCCCATTTGCAAAAGATTTGATTTTTGAAGTATCTCTGTGCATTCTTCCAAAATTGCCCAACTTGTGAATGGTGTAACTTGCTCAATTTTCCACATTTTTGAGTGTTCTTGGACTTTTGGAAAGCTCTAAGAGTCCTCTAAACAATGTCTTTGGTCTCATCTCAATTGAGTTACCATACTCAATATATCTTCAAAACAAAAGTTGACTTTTGTTGACTTTGAAAATGACCAGAATGTTTTGAGCTATACCTCTCAAATGAAGCATTTTTGGACATTCTTGTGAGACATGAAGTAGAGAATTGAATTTCCTTCAAAATTAGCTTTGGTGGAAAATTTCGAGAAAGTATGAGAAAGTTATGATCACAAAGTTCATTGACTTTTCATCTAGAAACCCTAATTTAGAAAGTTTGACTTTTGAGCAAATCTTGAGTTTTCTTGATGAATCATGATCAACCCTTGATCAAATGATGAATGTTACTTCAAATGAGGATGTTGACCAAAATCGAAGTTTTGATCAGTATGTTGACCACAGCTGACTTTTGTCCAATACATCGATTTTCAACCATCCGAGCAATTGTTTGAGGAAACTTGACTTGTGAGGCTTGAAACTTGACATGGAGAATCTTTGAAGCATAGGAGGAGGCATGAAGACCATTGGAGATGTTGCAAATCCATCTTGACTTGAGAGATACCAAACCCTAGTTTGGGTTGATTGTCTAGGAGAGAGTTTGTCGATCAACTCTCGAGGAATCCTGAGCATAGATGTATGAAATGTTTTGAAGATGGAGGGCAAATTTTGGGGTATGACACTGCCCTGCTCAATCTTCTTGTCTGGAGGGTTAGATTGACACGCTTGTCTTTCGTGACCGGAGGTAGAAGATGATTGAACACCGAGTACACCGAAAATTTGCACCGCTATTGGTCGATGCGCGGAATGGGCTTACAGATGCCATTTGAGAAGTTGGAGACTTCACGGGGAACGAGTCGACGCTAGACTCGAGGTTGTCAATAGGAGAGCCGACGGAGATGGGCTTAAGATGCCATCTAGAAAGGTCGATGCCGGGAGTGAGTCGATGTTAGACTTCGTGTTCACTTTGAATGAAGTTATTGGTCGTATTGATTTTTAACCATATATGCAAGATTCGAAAGTGAAGAAATGTTGATAAGTAGTCGGAGATGGGCTTAAGATGCCATCCAAGGCAACCGAGTCGACGCTAGACTCGTAGTTCTGCTGATAATTAGAATAAATCTTCGTCGATTACTCGAGGAGATCAGTTGGCAAGAATGTGGATAGCTTCCTGTTATGCATCGGTGTTGATCCATTTCGTTATCGGAGGATAAAAAGGTGGTCTTCGGATAGTTTTCCCGTTCTGGGCTTAACCGGACCAACATCGGAGGACAACCAAGGGCGGTCTTTCGATAGTTTTCCGCCGGTTCGGGCTTAATCTGGACCTGTTTGCGTAAGTGATCACACTGCTTTGGAGAAAACAAGAGAAACTTTGATAGAATATTCATAGTTTTATGCAAAGTATGATGCATGAGTGTATATGAATGACATATGCATGAATTATGACTTTATGAGAAATGTATGGATGATAGATGTTGTGATATTTCAAAACATATCCATCTTGAAGAAAATGCGATATTCTGCTTGAGGATTTTCGATCATTGGGAATCGTGTAGTGAGAACCCCGCTTGAAAGAGAAGAAGGATATCCTGATTCCTCCGATGCACCATCTCACCAAGTCTTGGGCCTAGATATTGTTGAGGAGGGTAGAGACCGAAGCTCGTTGTTGGAGATCTCATAGACCCCGCCGAGGAGAATCGGGAGGCGATCCGTTGGGGATTCTCGAGTGTAGATCTCGGCTGGAGAGCATTTGATGGTTGCGAGAGACCGGGCTAGAAGAGTCTGGAGTCCGGTAACCTGGGAATAAAGGTGTGTATTTTCTCCGATGCACTATCCGCCAAGTCTTGTGTCCGATACCGCCGCCGGGAGAAGGAGGATTGAGACACGCCCACTGGGATGAATACTTGATCGGGATGAGGTGTTACCGCTGGAGACTGATGTAACATTGCTCGGTTGAGTGGAATCACCTTCAGGATTAACATATACTCCATTGGGAGGTTTGTGGTGAGTGACACCTTTGTGGGGATCATGCTCGTGGGGGAATGCTTTGGTGACTTTCGTCGTCGTCCCAATTCCCCGGAGCTCGTAGTAAGTACTTTTGTATGTTCACTTTTCGTATGTTTGTGATTAGATTCTTATTGTCAAATGCGATAGTCATTCAAAGCAAACGTTGGACTTATTGCAACAACAACAATGTAAATTGTAAAGAAGCTTGCATTTATTTGAAAGGTGGCGTATGGCCAAGTAGTTTGTGCACAAGAAAGGTAAAAACTATGCGGAAACAATCTCGTTAAGTTCCAACTATGCTAGTACTCATATTTCGACTATCTCATCTCCCATCGGTCAAGAGAAAGTGAGTAGATCGATCCGCCATTTGAACCTTGTATGCCGATAGTAGTCCGAAGCAGTGATCCGAAGAGACATAGTCGACGCTTAAATCCCTAACTTTGCCTAGACCGCCTTTCGGTTTTCACCAATGGATACCCTTTCCCAAGCCGCTTTTCGTGTTTTCGACTTGCGTGTACATGTTTTGTATATATCCTTAATTTTGCCCGAACCTTTGGTTCGCCAGATGCCTTATTTTTGCTCTAGGTTCGCCGACCCAGCGTCTCTTTATGCGTAGTATTTTGACTATGTCTGCTCATGTGGTGGGAAGTCTTCACCATCCATGGTGCTAAGTATCATAGCTCCGCCGAAAATATCGTCTTGACTACAAACGGTCCCTCATAAGTGGGAGTCCATTTGCCCGGATCACCTTGTGGAAGAATGATGCGCTGACTACTAGATCACCGACTTGGTAGACTCGGTGTTTGACCTTCTTGTTAAATGCTCGATCATTCGCTTCGATAAATCGTCCATATGGACGCGAGTCGCTTCTCATCGATCAAGTTGATCGTCAAGCCCGGTCTCGAACCCAATCGCCTTCACCTAACTCGCCTCCGGAGGACTCGTTGAGGGTATCCGAACTCGATGGGTAAGACGGCTTCCATACCGTATACGAGAGAGAAAGGGGTTGCCCTGTGGATGTTCGTGTAGAAAGCGATAACCATGAAGAGCAAATGGTAACATCTCATGCCAATCTTTGTAAGTCACCGCATCTTCTCAGATAATCTTCTTGATGTTTTTGTTGGCGGCTTCCATGCGCCATTCATCTTAGGCCGATATGGAGAAGAATTATGATGCTTGATCTTGAACTGCGCGCAAGAGTTGTGATCATCTTATTGTTGAGATTGGAACCATTATCCGTGATAATCCTTTCGAGTTCCATACCGAGATAAGATTATGCTTAATGAATCGAGCCACAACATTCTTGGTAATGTATGCATACGGTCGCTTCTACCCACTTAGTGAAATAATCTATTGCCACAAGGACTAAACGATCCATTGGAAGTGGGCTTGATTTCTCCGATCATGTCAATGCCCCACATTGCAAAAGGCCAAGGAGAAGTTAAAACATTCAGAGGTACCGGAGGTACGTGTACTTTGTCGGATAACCGCATTTGTGACAAGATCGAGCGTAAGCGGTGACAATCGCCCATGGTGGACCAATAGTAACCTGTTCTCAAAATCTTCTTAGCTATGTGTGCCCATCGGTGGGTACCAAATTCGTCTGTAACTCTTCCATGATACGCATTGTCGCTCGTCTACACAATGAGTAAGCACAAGTCGTGGTTGCTTGTATAAGATGTCGCATCGAGGAAGAATTTAGATGCAAATCTTCTCATGAACTTTATCATTGATGATGCCCTACGGATATTCCCGAGTCTCAAGATACCTCTTCACGCCATGGTACCAAGGTCTCTCTTCCGCCGAGCTCATAACAATACGCCGTTCGCCAAACTTCTCAATGATGATCCGGGAGCCTCGTTGTCCCATCCGACCTTGAACATAGATGACATAGTAGCTAATGCGCCCGCCAACCGATTCTCTTCTCGTGGAATATGATCAAAAGTAATCTCTTCAAGTAGGGATCAAACTCGTAACATGCTCTCGATACGGAATGAGATTCGGATGCTTCGATCCCGCCGCCTTAATTTGACCGATCACCAAAGTCGAGTCTCCATACACTTGTAAGAACTTTATTCTTAAGTCAATAGCTCTAAGACCCATGATGCACGCTCAGACTCGGCCATATTGTTAGTGCAATGAAACATAATCATGTGAAAGGCGATGTCCGCCTGTAGGGATGTAATGATGGCGCCAATGCCATTGCCAAGTGAGTTTGAGGCTCCATCAAAACCATAGTCCATCGGGATCCTTGTTCGTGTCCTTCGTCTGGCCCGGTTCTTCACAATCAGTAACTAGTAAAACATCTTCGTCGAAATTGCATCGCATAGATCGATAGTCATCTACGGCTTGATGAGCCAAATGATCGCTACTACACTTCCTTTGATCGCTTCGAGAAGTGTATGGATGTCATATTCGGTCAAGATCATTTGCCATCTTGCTATTCTTTCGAGAGAGCTGGTTTCTCAAATATGTATTTTATCGGATCCATCTTGAAATCAATAAGGTAGTGTGAGTCAACATATACTGCCTTAGCCCACGAAAGCCCCAAAGCGTTGCAAGTTTTCTCGAGCGTGAGTATCTTGTTTCACCGGTAAACTTTTGCTAAGGTAGTATATTGCATGCTTTTCGACTGCAGACGCCATGTTGCCCAAGACACACCCCATCGAGTTTCTAATCGTGTACATGATAAGAGGTCTTCCTTCGGCAAAGTGCATCAGATGGGAGGATTCAAGGTACCTTGATTTTGTCGAAAGCGATCCGCAATCGTCATTCCATTCCACTACTTGATCTTTCTTTAATAACTTGAAGATTGGCTCACAAGTAGCGCAGATGCATGAATCTGCAATGTAGTTCAATCGCCCAAGAAACCTCTCGACCTCTTTCTCAAGGGCGCCGCATCTCTTGGATGGCTTTAACCTTGGGGTCAACCTCAATACCTCTTCCATCGACTACAAACCCTAGGAGTTTTCCGATCCGACTCAAAGGTGCACTTGTTAGATTAAGTCTCGCCTATACTTCTTCAATCACAAATAGCTTCGAAATGATCAAGATGTTCTTCTTCACCGGGATCGAGCTATCATGTCGTCGATGTAGACCTCATCTCGTGATGAATCATGTCATGAAATAATGTTACCATAGCATCGATAAGTGGCGCCCGCATTCTTCAATCCGAACGGCATAACCTTGTAGCGAAAGTGCCCCACCGTAACAAAGTAGTCTTCCATGTCTTCGGAGCCATTTTGATCCGATTGTAACCGGAGAAACCATCCATGAAGGAGAAAACCTTATGCTGAGCGGTGTTGTCTACCAGAACATCAATATGAGGAAGTGGGAAATCGTCTTTCGGACTCGCTTTGTTCAGATCTCTGTAATCCACACACATTCGTACCTTACCATCCTTCTTGGGCACGGGCACCACATTTGCAACCCACTGTGGATAGGAGGTAACGGCTAAGAAACCTGCATTGAACTGCTTCATAACCTCAGCTTTGATCTTCTCTGACATCTCAGGACGCATACGACGAACCTTCTATTTTACTGGGAGAAAACCTTCTTTTGTCGGCAATCGGTGTACCACAATATCAATGTCCAACCCTGGCATGTCTTCGTATGTCCAAGCAAAAACCTCAACATAGTCTCGTAGCATCCGAACCAACCTTTCTTTAACACCGTTCTCAAGACCGCTCCTATCTTGACCTCTTCTGCCTTCACAGCACCGATTCACAACCTCAACTTGCTCTTCGTGGTGGTCAGATAACTCGCCTTCTTCAGAGCGCCGCAAGTTCTCCCGCACTTCACAATCTTCCTCACTTTCGCCTTCGGCTTGGTAGATCGGTTATCAAGTCATATTTAGCACTAGCATAGTTATTAACGAGATTCGAGTGATTCGCAGTGTATCACGGGTGTGTAAGAAACACATAGCTTTTGAAGGGTGATAAAGTAAAGAAAGAAAACAAACAATTGAATGCAAAAGTCCAACGAATTTATTGAATGAAAATACGCAAACGAAAGATAATAACCTCGCAACGAGCCATGATGCCCCGCAAGGCACTAGGCTTTCAAAGTTTATTGTTCAAAACATAAAGAAATACGAAAACAAAACAAAACAAGAGCAATTACTCCCGACTAAAGGAGATTGGTATGACGCCTCGGTCTTCCAATTGTCGAGCCCATGATCCGGAGTTGGGAAGATCCACTTGCGATGTCGGCCGTTGTCGCCGCCTTCTATAGCATGGATTCCACTGGTGATGCGGAAGGAAGTTGGCGGCACGCGGCGTATCATCTTCCGACCCTTGATGGTGAAGCCTAAACCATCTTGTCAAATTTAAAAGGAAGATCGTGAGTGACCCCAAATAGTACTCTTTCCTTCTTCAAAAAGCACTTGAGCATCTTTCAATGAGGCCATCCTAGGCGGAGCTTGAGCAACTTCAGAGGACGGAGAGTCACAGCACGACTGGTATTGTTTCAAAAGCTTGACAGGAGTCTCAAGAATTCTCCTTCCATCTCAAGGTATCGGAATGACCGGAGATGACCGACCATATACTCTTCTTCACCACATACCGTGACAACCTTCCTTTCACCGGATATTTTAGTTTTATGCAAGGTAGAGGTATGCACCGCCCCATGTATCCAAGGGCCCAAGTAGGCAAGAGTAGGTCGGACGGATGTCCATGACAAAGAAAGTAGAGTCAAAAGTCCGGGAACCGACTTTAACAGCAGAGTGAGTCTCCAAGCACTGCTCGCTAGAACCATCAAAAGCTCTCACGATTATGTCACCGGGTCTCGTAACCAACCCTTCGACATCAAGCCGATCAAAAGCGCTTCGCAGGATATTCAGAGTAACCGTATCCACCAAAACATGAGATAACATAGTGCCCTTGCATTCAACAGAGACGCAAGGCTTTGTTGTGTTTCTTTCCTAAGGAGGCAAATCAAGATCGAGAAGCCTAGGCCGTTGTTGGCAGCCGCTAGCAATACAAACTTCGAATTGATCGCTGGTAGTGTCTTGCACATGAGCATTCTTCTAAACTTCACCAAGGCATTAGCATGAGCCTCGAGCACAAGAGCAAAGCGAGCATGGAAATCTTGGACGGAGTCTCCTAACTGCTCCACAACATTGTAATCACTTTTCTTGATGATCTTCGTAATTTCCTCCATTTCTGCTTGGAGGTGTCTTCAAGAACTTCCTTTGGTACTTCCGTCGAAAGGTGATGAGTCACGGTTCTTTCCTCTAGCCGGGATATTGATTGAGTAGCCGGAATGCGAATGGAGTCGCAGTGTCTTTTGGAGGAGAGATTGGAGAGAATACCCTTCCGGCTCGTCACCCATCGGATCCGTGATGTTGTCAATGTCGAATAGAAACTTCAGAAGATCTTCAATGGTCGAGGGTCCCGCTGACGCCATGATAGTAAATATCACCCATAGTTCCAAGGGATAGCTTTGTCGAGGAATATGGCACGGTCTTGGAGAAGTGATAATGAGAGGTGCCACCTAGGCACGGATCGCAGAGGAAACCTTATTGTGTTAACATCAAGATAATCTTGGGAAATCGTCACCCCATCCGGTGCCTTAACATCTTCAATAGGAATCTTGTAACTATCGTGAGGTACTTCACCATGTAATCATACTTTCCACTGGCTGCCCCAAGGTATCCCACACGATGGCACGCTTCTTCGCATTGTCAATCTTCAACTTAGACATTTCTTCACACACCGACCGGTGGTTTCAAAATAGTATCTCACGGTTGTCCATCATGCACCGAACACGCCTTCTCAACCAAGCACAACCATCTCGTGCAGATGGGCACCAACGACAATCCTCGGGCATCCCGGATTGACAACCGACTTGCAACAAATTCTTCTTAATACCATCGTGGGAATGGTCAAGTCATCTATGTTGAAGACATAAGTATCATCCCCAACAAAGATTGGAACTCTTGTCATGGTTAGGCATAGGAGCGTTGATCACATTCGAGTCTCGACAGGAGGATCAAACTCAACTGCTTAGCTTCAATCATATCTTGAATCTTGTTCTTCGAGCCCAACAATGTCGTTGTCGTGTCTCGGCTATTGGAATGGTAAGCACACTTAGCATTAGGATTGTACCGGAGAGGAGGTATTGACATTCGAGGAGGATCCTCAAGGTATTAGCTCGCATTCAACATGTGTTGCAAGGCTTGCATAAAGGCATGTTGATCTTCGAACCGCCTCGGGCGCTGCTCGCTACACGCGTTGTCCCACCGAGGTTGTGCCGATGCAGGATCGAGATCACAACCGCCCCACGAGCGGTCGGTCTTGGCTCGGCTTTTCGACCATACACAAGATTAGATTCCTTCACCACCAAAAGATCTCTTCACGATTTGATGATGACTCACCGAATCTTTCCACTTGATACCTTCAATGCGTCAATATCAACTCGGTGAATCCGGATGAGGAATTTCCAATCGATGATTGAAGAACGGGCCCGTTGTTCCTATAAACATATCAACCAACTCCCTATTGGACAAGGGTGGTTGGACTCTCCGCTAGATCTCTCCACTTCGAGCATACTTTGAACTTCTCGCACCCATAGACATGCTTTGTAGTTGCATGCGAGTGGGTGTCAACTCAAGATTGTACTCATATCGTTCAGAAAGCATCACCAAATCACCCAAGCACGGATACGGCCATTCTCTAGTCGATAGTACCACTCCAATTGAGTTCCCGACAAACTCTCTTGAAAATAGTGCATCCACAACTTCTCTCGTCATCGGGGATTGATCTTCGGACATAGGACTTCAAATGCACTTAAGGCAAGACATGCCATCATACTTGGCAAAAGTTGGAACTTTGAACTTGGGAGGAATCACAACACCGTGAACAAGACTCGATCATCAAAGTTCAGCCCGACATCTTCGTGTTTTCCACAAAGATTCGACGATCTTCAAGTTGTTTGTACTTGTCATCCTCATCGAGTGTTGGCTATAATCGAATGGTCCTCTCCTCCTTTCTTTGGTTCACGCCGCTCACCTTCATCACCCTTGGTACCCCTGCATGGACACTTCCTTCGAGAGCTCGATCCGACCGACCACTTTAGGACCCCTTTGAAACGCTCACCCATGTTGAGGAGACCAACAACTTTCTTCTTCTTGTTGATGAGCTTCTTCAGATCTTCTTGGCCTTGGACCAAGGTTGTGAACATCAAACCGAGCATTCGAGTCGGAGATCTTTGATACTGCTCAAGAGCCATTTCGCTAAAATAAATAGCGAGCAAATGAGAAAACCAATCTCCAATGTACCGTGATGCAATGTTATGATATGCTATGCGATGTTTATGCAAATGCAATGCAATGTTTTCAAGGACCTTAGAGATTTAAATTTGTTAAACAAGCAATGAACAAACATTTATTAGTACTTTTCATTATTCTTCTTTTTAAGTACAAGAGATAGTTCAAAACAATAAAAGAAAACATAAAACATCCTAAAGCTCTAAGTCTCCCATGGGCGCTTTGGTGCCGATGTAAGCGCTGATGTTTCGCCTCGTGAAGTAGCTTTGTCAACTCTAGCACTTTCTTCTCGCTTGCATAACACCGAGTTTCAAAGGTATCCTCTCTTTTTGTCAATCCAGATCTCTTCAAGTCTTCAAGATCAGTAGGCATGTCGATGGAGAACAACATAGGGTATGTCACCTATAGCAACAGTTCCATAATTACCGTAAAACAGCGTGAATGGCATCATGAGGTTTTGAGCTCGAGCTCGCACTCCATTTGAGGTAAGGTTCCCAAGGAATGGAGTTCGGTGCCCCAAAGTCTTGGTATCGCCTTCTTTACCATGCCCCAAGCATGTATAAACCTTCGCTTAATTCGAGATCGTGGTTGTAGTCGAACACAACATCTTGGAGAAGCATATCATGTGGACCATCTCTTCGCAAAACCAAACCGACGAGAGCTAAAGAAGGGTGTAAGTGATACCTCCCTTATACCAAGTAGCGGTACATTAGGAATTCTCCACAACGCCAATGAATGTGAAGTCCTTTGAGAGAAAAGACTCCAACGGATATCCGAATGAGAGAGTGACATCAATCTTTGAGACCATCTCAACCTTTGTTCATTCTTCAAATCGATGGAGGAAGGTGCTAAATAAACCACCTTGAAAGTAACGGTATGCAACACATGAGAGTTCCTTGTCGCTAGTAGTACGAGTGGAGAGAATGTAGGATGTCTCCAAGTAAAGTAGGCACGGATTACGGTAAGGAACAACTTGATGGCATTGATATCGATGAATTGATCCGAGTTAGGAAATAGAACCAAACCATAAATTAGCAAGGCCACAATGTTCTCAAATGCATGGAAACTCATAACTTTGAGGAATTCTCGGCTTTCTTGATTAAGAACTGGAAAGTAAACCCTTAACTCCACTTCTAGTTTCCCAATTGGCTTCAATGTCCGAGCGCTTAAGATGTAAAGCGGATGCAATGTCTTCGCATTTAGGAACCTTTTCCAAACCGGTGAATGGCATTTGGTCAAGAATAGGTATCCCAAGTAGCTTAGAGAACTCTTCCAAGGTAGGAACCAACGATAATCGGAAATGTGAAGCAATGGTGTTTCGGTCAAAGAACTGAATAGACATGCATCATATCTTCTTCAAAACCGAGATAACCAAATCAAGCAGATAACCATGTCTTTTGATGAACCGAGCATGGTCGGAATTTCAAACCAATTTTTGAGTGAGAAGGTATACCCATGAAGTTGATTCGATAGTATTTCTAGAAGCCATAATTCCTACAAAAGAGCAAAGATAAATCCCTAGGTCCTTGAAATAGTTAGAAATGATATGCAATGCGGATGATGTCATGATGTCATGTTTAGCACACACAAACAAATCACACAATGAGCCTAGGTTTAAGGCTTGCATGAGGTATAGGTGATTACCCTACCAGAAGTTTGAGTTGGTTCATCCTGTCCTATAATAGTAACCGGGTTCTAGGAATCTCACATCATAGATCTTTCTCGTAGGCGCTTATTTCAATACGACGGCCAAGTGGTCGATCGAAAATGTCCCAAAAGTCTAATCTCAATGAGCGTAGCATCGAGTATCAACCAACCTCGGTCTACACCAAAGCCGACCATCTCACTACCTTCTAACGGCTAAGATGGGTCAATTAAGGTTCTAAAAGTTTAGTTAGCGCTTGATGACACCACGCAGAAGCCAAATACTATCTTCAACTTGGGAATGAAGAGTATCGACAACCAAAGTGTCACGCTAACGTAGCCATCATGTTGACCGCGAGTTATACGCCCAGCGGTCGCGATGATCTAATGCTACTTACCTAAAAGGAAACCCGATCCGTGTAGGATCCCCAACAATATAATACCCAAGCAACCCTTAAAGATAAAGCATACAAGTCAAACAGAAAGCATTAAAGGTTATCTAGAAATCCCTAAGGCAATTCTCTCTTTTAGGGTGTAGTCCCCAGCAGAGTCGCCAGTTCTGTAATACGGTGAACTGACTTTATAGGATTTTTGTATCCAAATGTGCGGATAGCAAGAGTCGCCACCGACTTTTATTTTTATCCAATTAAGGGAAGGTAAAAGTAACAAAAAGACCTTCGTTAGATTCTCGAGTTCGGAGAATGGTTATGAAAAGGGAAGGTATTAGCACCCCTTTCCATCCGTAGTTATCTACGGGCTCTTAGTTGCTCTAGATCACTTTTTAAAAATTGCTTTCTGTGTGTTTGACAAAGAATGTTTTGAAAGAGGCATTTCGCTTTGACTTTGTAATGACTCATGTAGGAGTATAAAAGTGTTCGGAAATGTGTTTGTTTTGAAAAGAGTTTTGAGCTTTGAAAAGAGTGGTGTGAAAAGCATTTGATAGAGCAAGCAACTAAAAGACTTATTTACCCACCTGTAATTGGTCGCTTTGTTGTACTTACATTCCTTTAGAATAGCGCTAGCCATACCATTAGTTAGTAGGTAGCTCTATTCGCTGGATGTAAGCGGACATTCGAAGGGACATCGGATGGTCATAGAAGGCAACTTGTAGGAAGTATCCTAGCACATTCAAGGACTATCATCATTTTCGAGGCGACAATCGAGGGTCAAGATCATGTATTCGGAGGCACATCGTGGGTCTTATGATCTTTGTATCAAGGGACTATGATGATTTGTTTGGAAGGCGACGGTGCTAGAATACCTCTACGCTCGAGGGACATGACCATTTGAAATCGAAAGGCATCGAGAGAATTACCCTGTGTGTGAAAGAAGTGTTGAATTCGTAATATATTATCTTGAAAATTAGTGGGCTAAGTTAATTTTAGTCTTGCCATACACGCCTAATTACTAGCAATTGATAAGGGTGCGGAAAGTAAAATGCGGAATGTAAAAGCGGAAATGTAAAGGTGCGGAAAGTAAATCCTACGCTATTACATGGCTTTGGGGCAGATACATAATTTGAAATGCGGAAAATAAAGTCCTAATTAAAACTATTACAACCCATGAGCAATTACATTATTGGAAAAAATAGAATGATAAAATGATAAAGAGAAAATCGTCTAATCTGATCAACTGCATAAAAAGGAAAAATCTAAAATGCAATATGAATCGAACAAGAGAAAAATGTTAGAAAAATGCAAATTTTAATGTGAGAAAATTAATATATGCTGGAAATAAGATAAATAAACTAAAATAATTTTTTGGGATTTTTTAGAAAAGATTTAATAATTAAAATGCAATTAAAAGTGAATTAAATGCAAAAATATAAATAAAAATAAATATGCATGCAAAAAGATATTTTTAAATTTATTAAATTAAATAAACATTTTCAGAAGGTAAATGCAAAAAGAAAAAATGTTTTTGGTAATTTTTTAATGCAAAATAAAATTGTGAAAGGAAATTAAAACAATGCAAAAATATTGGAAATTAGAAAATATGAAAATAATTGAGTTTTGTAAAAAGAACAAAAACATTGGTCTTGCCAGGATTCGAACTGGAGACCTTGTGTTCAAACTTTGAATCCACTTGCCTTTGCCATCTGAGCTAGCACGCATCACTGTTTGGAAACTGGAGCGAACGGATTACAAACACGCGCCGCCCCCGATGCTCCGATCACGCCAAGCTTCGCCTTCCTCGCTTTGAATTTTTAAAACTCGGGCCATTGTTCGACGCTACAACCCTGGCTAATTCAAAAATCAAGCACACATAATATAAATTAATTCTAAAGCCATGGTTCGATTCAGGGCATCATTCCGAATGCATTGGTACTAGTCTCGTGGTCCAACTTTGTTCTAAACATGAAACAAACATCAAAACTTGTTAATAATGCATGAATAATGAAACACGATTTTGAAAAAAGTATGAACAAACCGATTCGTGATTCCTTGATTTTGGATGGTTTTGAGCAATGTGAGGGTCTGGATTGACTCAAGAGGTATCAAGGAATGCAATAGACACCTTAGAATCGATTGAAAACAGCAGGAACTAGGGTTGCAAATTGCTTCAAGAACACGATTTTTTGGCTTTTAGGTTAGGGTTTCTGGAGCAATTTTTTCGTCCTCTCTTGATAGGTATGCATCAAGTATATATGCTGGATGGATTTGGGATTGAATTTGGAAAGAATTAATCAATATTCAATGGAAATCAAATTTGATATTCTCATGAAATCAAATTTTCAAACTTTGTCCAATTTCAATCCAATCTTGCCAAATTTGATCTAATTTCAAATTGTCGGCATTTATGGGTTGATTGGATCACAAGAAAGCAATAAAAATCAATCTTCCAATTAATTTTGATTTTATAATTTATTTTAAGATTTAATTTGCATTTAAATGAATAAATTACAAATTAAATAGAAAATATAAATCAAAAATTCGTGGCATTGGGCTTGGACATTCCTAATTGCATGAGGAACAAGTTAGGATGAAGAAAAAGTAGGCCCATTTGCAAAAGATTTGATTTTTTGAAGTATCTCTCTTTGTGCATTCTTCCAAAATTGCCCAACTTGTGAATGGTGTAACTTGCTCAATTTTCCACATTATTGAGTGTTCTTGGACTTTTTGGAAAGCTCTAAGAGTCCTCTAAACAATGTCTTTGGTCTCATCTCAATTGGAGTTACCATACTCAATATATCTTCAAAACAAAAAGTTGACTTTTTGTTGACTTTGAAAATGACCTGTAATGTTTTGAGCTATACCTCTCAAATGAAGCATTTTATGGACATTCTTGCGAGACATGAAGTTGTAGAGAATTGAATTTCCTTCAAAATGAGCTTTGGTGCGAAAATTTCGAGAAAGTATGAGAAAGTTATGATCACCAAAGTTCATTGACTTTTCATCTGAAACCCTAATTTAGAAAGTTTGACTTTGAGCAAATCTTGAGTTTTCTTGATGAATCACGATCAACCCTTGATCAAATGATGAATGTTACTTCAAAATGAGGATGTTGAACAAAATCGTTTTGACAGTATGTTGACCACAGCTGACTTTTGTCCAATACACCCGATTTTCAACCATCTGAGCAATTGTCTGAGGAAACTTGACTTGTGAGGCTTGAAACTTGACATGGAGAATCTTTGAAGCATAGGAGGAGGCATGAAGACCATTGGATATGTTGCAAATCCATCTTGACTTGAGAGATACCAAACCCTAGTTTGGGTTGA
Organism: Vicia sativa; assembly: GCA_021764765.1. Lineage (NCBI taxonomy): Eukaryota > Viridiplantae > Streptophyta > Magnoliopsida > Fabales > Fabaceae > Vicia > Vicia sativa. Next base: position 125,593,801 of record CM038793.1, on the reverse strand, counting down.
TTGTCAAGGAGAGAGTTTGTCTGATCAACTCTTGAGGAATCCTTGAGCATAGATGTATGAAATCTTTTGAGAAGATGGAGGGCAAATTTTGGGGTATGACAACCACCAAGGAGCTCCAGGGCATAATATTTAGAATTGTTATTCATTGATGTCAGAATTGAAAAAGATGGCCAGATCAAGTCTTTTGTCTTTCAAAGACATGGGTCCTAATGTGCAAGGGAATCCGTTGCCCAAACATGCAAATGTTGTAAATATGATTGATGGAGAAATCAGGGTTTATAATGTGAATTCGATCATTGAGATCTTGTGAACATGCATATTGCTCTTTGTAAAGTTGGTTATCAGACTCGTGATCATGCATGCTTGTAATATGTGCATCGAGGATACTCGTGGTTGTGATAAGATAAAGAGTGATCTTCAAAATATGATGGACAGGAACCTTATTTAGGTTATTAGGTTGAAGGATGAGCCTGAAGTTTAACTGAATGTTGTCTATGGTCCTCCTAGAGAAGTTCAAATCCGTTATGTGAATGAGACTAATCTAATTTGGCGAATTTGCATGTTGAGTTCAATTTCATTGAAGGGAAAGAGGTGCACCAATATAGTGAATGCTCAGTATGTAGCACAAATCATTGTGGTTGTGATGATGTGAAAAGAGATATCCAGCTTCTGCTAGGTGAAGGCATTATTCCAATTGTAGTAAGAAAGGTTGGTTTCAACAATGGCATCCATATGATTGAAGGATCGTTTGATGAATCTGATGATGAATACATTTTGCTTATGAGTATTTCTCCGCTGATGAGTCTGGTGAATAAGCAGATGTAAACGTTATTGTGCCACATTTTGATATTCCCACTCCTGTGGAAGTGACCTATTACGAAGCCTTCGCCACTCTTTGTTATTAGCTTACCCGACCTGTCCGTGATAGTTCCAACAAGGTTGTGTCATTGTAACACGGTGAACTGACTTTGTGGATTTTGTATCGCAAATGTGCGGATAGCAAGAGTTGCCACTGACTTTTCTTTTATCCAATTAAGGGAAGGTAAAAAGTACAGAAAAATACCTTCGTTAGATTCTCGAGTAAGGGAGAAGGTTATGAAAGGGAAGGTATTAGCACTTTCCATCCGTAGTTATCTACTGCTCTTAGTATCTCTTAGATCACTTTAAAATTGTGCTTTCGTGTTTGAAAAATGTTTTGAAAAGGCATTTCGCTTTGACTTTGTAATGATTCATGTAGGAATGTATACAAAGTGTTCTAAATGTTTCGCTTTTGAAAAGAGTTTGAACTTTGACAAAAGTGAGGTGTGAAAAAGTATTTTGATAGAGCAAGCAACTAAAAGTCTTATTACCTACTCGAATGGTCATTTTCGTTAGTTTACGTCCCTTTAGAATAGTGCTATCCGCACTATTAGTTGGTAGGTAACTCTATTCGCTGGATGTAAAAGGGACATTCAAGGGACATCGGATGGTCATAGAAAGCAACTTGTAGGAAGTATCCTAGCACATTCAAGGACTCATCATTTTTCGTAGGCGACAATCGAGGGTCAAGATCATGTATTCGGAGGCGACATCGTGGGTCTTATGATCTTTGTATCGAAGGGACTATGATGATTTGTTTGAAGGCAACGGTGCTAGAATACCACTACGTTCGAGGGACATGACCATTTTAAATTCGTAAGGCAACGAGAGAGAATTACCCTAAGGGTGCATGTGTGAAAGAGTGTGTCAATTTCAGATATGTTATCTTGAAAATTAGAGTGAGCTATGTTGGTTTTAGTCTTGCCATACACGCCTAATTACTAACAGTTTATATGGTGCGGAAATTAAAATGCGGAAGTGTAAAGATGCGGAAAGATAAATCCTACGCTATTACATGGCTTTGGGGCGTATACATAATTTAACCGTATGGAAAATAAAAGCCCTAATTAAAACTATTACATCCCATAAGGCTACATTATTGGAAAAGAAAACAAGAAAAGAATCGTCGAGACGGATAACCTGTGAAAAGATAAGAAATCGGAAATACGATGAAATTGAATAAGAGGAAATGTCAAGAAATGCATGAAAATATTAAATAAATAAGAAAATATAGAAAATATGAAAAGTTTGAAGTTTGTAAAAGAAAATGCAAAACCGGTCCCGCATGGTTCGAACAGGGACCCGAGTAGTATCTTTGCATAGTGAGCGCCTTTAACCAATCGAGCGCGGTCCAACTGCTTGGAAACCCGAGTGGAATGTAAACACGCCACCCCGATCGCCTCCATCACGCCAAGCTTCGCTTCCTCAATTTGAATTTTTGAAAATTCGGCCTTTGCTCGACGCTACAACCCCTCAAATCAAAATCACATACGATAATATAAATGAATTTCAAACCATAGATCGATTGGAAACGTCATTCCGAATGCAATGGTAGTGGTCTCGAGGTACAATTTTTCCGTTTTAAGGAAACCCTAATTCGTGGTCAAGAACCCTAATCATGGCATATCGTGTTTCCGGCCATGGAAATACAATTAACCTGCCCAGATCCCTTGCAAACTTCTCACTAATCACAAAAACAACAACAAATCATGTTAATAATGCATGAATATGAGAAATCGATTTTGAAATATATTTGAACAAACCGAATTTGGATTCTTTGATTCTTGATGGTTTTGAACAATGTGAAGGTCTGGAATGCTTCCAGAGATGTCAAGGAATGTGTTTGAATCCTCAAAAACAATTGAAACAGGCTGGATCGATGGTTACCAATTGCTTGCAAGCCACGGATTTTTGAGCTTCAATAGGGTTTCTCCAACGCTTTTTCTACCCTAATTCGTGTGGCATGTGTATATATATAGTAGATGGACTCGAGTCGATTTGAGAAAGAATCAATCACTAATCAATGCAAAACATATTTGATTTTGTACCAAATCAAATTTCCATCTTTTTGATCAATTTTCAATCAAATCTTGCCATATCCAACCAAATTTCGAAATTTGCTGGCTTTATTGAGTTGCTTGGCTCTCAAGGAAGAGAGAAAAATCAAATTTGCATTTAATTTTAATTTTATACTTTATTTTTTAATTTAATTTGTATTTAAATGAATAAATTCCAAATTAAATAGAAAAATAATATAAAAATTCGTGGCATTGGGCTTGGATATTCCTAATTGCATAAGGAACAAGTTTGGATGAAGAAAAAGTAAGCCCATTTGCAAAATTTTTGATTTTTAGAAGTATTTCTCTTTGTGCACTTCTTCAAAATTGCCCAACTTGTGAATGGTGTATCTTGCTCAATTTTCCACATTTTTGAGTGTTCTTGGACTTTTTCGAAAGCTTTAAGAGTCCTCTAACCAACCTTTTTGGTCTCATCTCAATTGGAGTTTCCATTCTCAATATATCTTCAAAACAAAATGTTGACTTTTTGTTGACTTTTGAAAAGGACATGTAATGTTTTGATCCATACCTCTCAAATGAAGCATTTTTTGAACATTCTTGTGAGACATGAAGTTGTAGAGAATTGAATTTCCTTCAAAAAAAGAGGTGGTGGGAAAATTTTTGAGAAAGTATGAAGAAGTTATGATCAGTCAAAGTTTTGTTGACTTTTCACTGAGAAACCCTAATTTAGAAAGTTTGACTTTTGAGCAAATCTTGAGTTTTCTTGATGAATCATGATCAACCCTTGATCAAATGATGAATGTAACTTCAAAATGAGGATATTGACCAAAAAATATGAAGTTTGACTGTATGTTGACCACAGTTGACTTTTTTGTCCAATACAACTGATTTTCAACCATCTGAGCAATTGACTGAGGAAATTTGATCTGTGAGGCTTGAAACTTGACATGGAGAATCTTTGAAGCATATGAGGAGGCATGAAGACCATTGGAGATTTTTGAAGTCCATCTTGATTTGAGAATCACCAAACCCTAGTTTGGGTTGATTGTCTAGGAGAGGGTTTGTCTGATCAACCCTTGAGGAATCCGTGAGTATGGATGCATGGAATGTTTTGAGAAGATGGTGGGCAAATTTTGGGGTATGACAGTCATACAGATAGAATGTAACCATTCTAGAAGGAGATGTTTAGGTTCCAATTCAACTGTTACCTCAAGTAGGATATATTGTTGATGCTAGTCAAATGACCAGAAGTGGTCGTGTATTTTCTCCTGTATTTCCAAAGTTGGTTGATGATGGTAAGAAGATTATGGAAACTAGTGTTGAACCCAAGAAGGTTGAAGGGAAGACTAGTGGGGTAACCCAAGAGAAATAAATCGATGATTTGTTGAAGATAATCAAGATGAACGATTACAAGATCGTTGAGAAATTGCTATAGACACCATCAAAGATTTCAATCCTGGCTCTGTTGATGAATTCTTCTGCTCATAGAGAGTCTCTAATGAAGGTTTTAGATCAGGAATTTGTTAATTATGATGTTCCTTTGGAAACTTTTAATAGTGTGGTTGGAAATATCACAGCTTGCAATAATCTGAGTTTCAGTGATGAATAATTGCCCGTTG
>CM038793.1:125500219-125589206 GCA_021764765.1 Vicia sativa | reverse complement strand
GGGTTGCCTTTGGAATCACAAGAACCATTGAATGTATGTGATGATTGATGTTTGAGTATGAATAATGTGTGTATCGTCACTCTCTAAATATTGTAGGTGAATGGTGCCTGATCTCTTATTCAAAGTCAATAGGTTTATGTGTTTATTTCCATACCTTCTCTCAGTTCTCAAGATTTTTGAAGTATTATTGTCTCCATTGAATATTTCTCTTGTCATCATCTATATGATCTCTCATCTCAGTATATGCTTCATGTTTGAAAGATATCATTAAATTCAAAATTCGCCATTCAGGCCATCTACCTTGAATTAGGGTTTTGGACTTATGAGGATCATATCTTGGTACTTGTGTGAAGTTTATGGATGATTTCAAAGTCATTTGATACTTAAGAGGACTTCTAATATTAATATGCTTGGATCCAAGGAGTTTGATTGATGAGAATATTGTTTGAGAAGTATATGATTGCCATCTCTATATTGATACTTCATTTATCTTGTATGACTTCAAGGATCATAACTTGGCCATGCCTTCTCTCCTTGAGCTCATTTTCTTTCCCAATGAACCTAAGGATGTCTTATACAACTTATTTCAATTGGTAAGAAGATAAAATTCTTGAAATTTGCCTATGAAATCAAAAGATTACAAGTCCTTGATGAATTTCTCAATTGTTGGTCAATCAACTTCAGAGATCATATCTTGATCATCATTTATCACCTTGAGGTCATTATTTTACACAACAATCTTGAGGATGTGAAATTTATCTCCATATAAATTTTAAATATTGAAAGTGTTTGGAAGTTGCTTGAAGAAATCATAATATTATAGGTCATTTCACAAATTTCTATCAACTTCACAGGCCATTACATGCTCATTTTTGGTTGGTTCTTTTGAAAAATGCTCTTTGAGAGATCTACTTCATTTCACCTTTGAAAAATGAAAATTTTTGAATGAAGGCCATGTTTGGATTGAAAACATTATAGGTCATTTTGCCAAACTTAGAAATTTTCGAAGTGTGAAAAATCGAGTGTTTTTAGTGATTTCAAAGGATCCTGACTTCCAGCTCAAGATGACAAATTCTACCTTTATAAGTACATTGTAAACCTTGTAATATCATCTTTCCAAAGAGTCAAGGTTGTGCCATAAAGTTCCTAAACAGCGAGTTATACATGTTTGAATGAGGCTTTATGTCATCCAATTTTGCTTGAATCAAAAAATTACAACATGTAAACTTGGATTACAAGGAAAATTACTCAAATTTTAGATGCTAAACATGTTTAACTAATTTCCCAGATGCGTTTTGATGCAAATTACACTTAAAATGAGGTCGTTTTAATGACATTCGAGTCACGTATTTGGCGTGATTTCGAGAAGACTCGTTTTGCAATTCACCACAATTCCTTCTCATTTTCATCACCTCACTCTCCTATAAATAGAGGATCATTCCTCACTCATTTCCTCAAGCTTTGATAGCTTGACCCCTACCAAACTCTCTCTCGAATCGGATTTTCTACAACTTCGTTTCCTCTAAAAGTCATTCAGGTTTGAAATTAACCATTCATTCTTCTTCACGGAACCTTGGTAAAGCTAACAGAACATGAATCGTGCCTTGAAGCTTCCTTAATCGTTCTATCAAGTCGATTTGAGCTCGAAAGTAAACTTTGTTCAGTCGGAATCTCCATTAAACCTTGTAAAATAAAGCATCATTGTACTCTCCTCATCTCCACGATCCTTGTGATCTTCACCATTTGCATTTTCATCAAGTATTGTTGAGAATTCCATCAAAATCCTATTAAGCTATTATTTGAGGTTTTCCAAATTTCTCTTCACTTAGTTTAAATAAATTTTTGTGAACATGTGGTTGAGATCATCTTGAAAAGGCGAATCCATGGATACCACTAATTTTTATTGATTTTATAGTTTGAGAATCACGTATGGAGGATTCTTTGGAGGTTGAGGATGAACTACGTTACATCTTGACCAATGAAAGCGTGACATGTAATTTTTTCAAACTGGATTCGATGACTTTGCCTTACCGTGCACGCGTAATAGGAGCCCTTGAATCTTATTACTTTTGTGAGTCAAACTCGATCCAATGTGTGATATCTTCCCTTGTTTTATTTTTTTTTAATTTAATTTTAATTCCTGATCTGGTGTGAAAACCAATGAGGTCCATATCAAGCACAACACGCCATGCCCATTGGATGTGATTACTAACGCGTTTTGACAATGATCAGATGATCCACATTTTTTTGGCTTTTATTTTATTTTCTGATTTTATATTTTAAATGCTTTAAACTTCAAAAAATCATATAAAATTCATAATTTTATATTTCAGATTTGATATTTTTATGATTTTTCTCTTTTATTTTATGTTTTTAATTGTTTTAAAATACTTTTTGACATTTTGAAATTCTGGAAAATTCTGGAAAGATCTAATGGTCATTTGACAAATATTGGTGACCTCATTTTATTTTTATTTCTGGTTTTACTATTTTTTGGCATTTTTGATTTATTTGACCTTTTATTTTATTTTCTAAAAATATTTTCTGACTTTAAAAAATTCTTAAAAAATTGGCCAACACTTGTTGACCTCTGTTTGACTTTGGGTAATTTTCTTGGAATTTTATTTTGATGAAAAAATACTATTTATGTATTTATCAATAAAGTCAATTAAATAACCTAATTTTAAAATTACTCTTAAATCCTTTTATTTTTATTTTCAATTTATTTTCTTGACCTTTGAATTTATTTTGGAGTCACAAATTTCCTCGACATTAATGGAATTTGGGTGTTGATAGGTCTCTTAACCAAATCCACCACGAAAGTTGATTGATTTTGGCGAATATAGACGAAGATAATTCATATGATGCAAAATAAACTTGAAACTCTTCATCTTATTTTCCTTTTTCGATTCGGAGAAAGTGATCAATTGGTGGCATGAACTTTAACGTTCTAACCCCAAAATGACTTAAGCTTTGATCACAGTTCAACACACATGGCGCTTGTCATGGGGTCGCGTTGATTTCTAATCATGCTTCTAGCAAGTTTCCACTAACCTTGTCCATTTTAAATTCTTAATCATCTTTGATCAAATGATGTGATAATTTCAAAACCGATGATATACTTGACAAAAACAATTGAAACTTGTCGGTGTGGTTGCGTTGATTTTATCAAGCTTACGGCAAGTCTTCATCGTAAGTTTCAAGATGGTCACCTTCTGACGACTAACAATTAACAATTTTATGATATACTTGACAAGTTTCAAGATGGTCATCTTGCTAACCTTTAATAATTGCTTTTATTTTCGCTCTTCACTTTCCGCATTTACTTTTATGCTCTTTATTTTCATGCACCTTTAATTTTAGCATTTACATTTCATGTCATTTTGCTTTGCTCACTTGAGCATTTTATTTTCTTGTCATTTTCCTTTGCTTACTTGACGTTTACTTTCTTGTTATTTTGATTTGCTCACTTGAGCTTTATTTTCCTTTTTTCAAAACACTTAATAATTCAACCTAAACATAAGAACTTTTAATTGGACTTAGTTACTATCCTTGTGCTTGGAGCTTGATCTTTGGACTTAGGATTAGGATCCTTACCTCAACTTGGAATCTCTTTGCCCTTGGTGTTATTACGTCTTGTTTGGTTATTATCTTTGTATGCGAGGTTATTCGATTATACTTGATTAAGAGTGGATTTCCTACAAATACAACCGTTACTACTTGCCCTTTTTTTCAATACAAGAGTTCACCTAAAAGTATTTATTTATCTTAAGATTGGTTTTATAAGTTTATTTGTTGCTATGCGGTATTCTATAGGATGGGATATGGTATTGGAGCCTTATCTTCTATGGGTTTAAGCGAAGTTGTTGAGTTGAAGATGCCATTTTCTATGAGGATCCTCTTCTGATTTGTTCTTAGCTACTACTCATGGTTCAGATGACATAGAGGATCTTGACTTACTTTGGTTAGGATGCAACAAGAAAGGCTTGGAAGAACAAGTATCATAACTTGAAGATGTCTCGTCTTTGTAGAGTTGAAAGAAAGGATGATTTGATTGAGATTCTTGAGATTCGTGTTGTAGAGATAATAGAAGCAAAAGTTTACTTTATTCGGTGTTCACCCAGTTCTTAGAGCTCTGTTCATTCTCATACTTCTCCTAAGTCGGTGCTTGGAAGGTTATGTCGACGGTACATATTGGAGGCGAGCAATGAAAAAGGAGAAATTAGGATACTTAAGAGGAAGCGTTAAATCGAAGGGTCTTCTACAAATTTGATTCTTTAGAAATTGTAGTTTTATTTGATTTCTCTCTTGTAATTGGGATCATTGAAACTTGTATTGAAGAGTTGTAATCCTCAAAATATTTTATTAATGATATGAGTTATTTGACATTTCAATTGTATTATACTGGTATTTGCAAATTAGATTGTCTTTATTAAGTTCCTTGAACAAATAAAATAAATAAAAAGAAGAAATAATATACAAATCATATGTCGTTGCATGTCATGCATCATACACATTCTTACATTTTCATATGCTCGAGGTGTATATATTTCTTTACTTTAGGTCTTCAAGTTGTTGCATCGGTATAACACTCGAGCCAACTCCAAGAAGAAGATGGAAAATTTAGAAGCGAGAATCGTGATGGAAATTCATGAGAGTTATCTCCACAAGGCCAGTATAGCCAACTTGACTGTTATTTAATTGTCATACCCCAAATTTGCCCTCCATCTACTCAGAGATTTCATACATCCATACTCGAGGACTCCTCGAGAGTTGATCGGACAAACTCTCTCTAGACAATCAACCCAAACTAGGGTTTGGTATCTCTCAAGTCAAGATGGATTTCCAACATCTCAATGGCCTTCATGCCTCCTCATATGCTTCAAAGATTCTCCATGTCAAGTTTCAAGCCTCACAAGTCAAGTTTCCTCGGACAATTGTTCGGATGGTTGAAAATCAGATTATATTGGACAAAAGTCAAGCTGTGGTCAACGTACAGTCAAAACTTCGATTTTGGTCAACATCCTCATTTTGAAGTTACATTCATCATTTGATCAAGGGTTGATCATGATTCATCAAGAAAACTCAAGATTTGCCCAAAGTCAAACTTTCTAAATTAGGGTTTCTAGATGAAAAGTCAACTGAACTTTGAGTGGTCATAACTTTCTCATACTTTCTCAGAAATTTTTCCACCACCTCTTGTTTTGAAGGAAATTCAATTCTCTACAACTTCATGTCTCACAAGAATGTCCAAAAAATGCTTCATTTGAGAGGTATAGCTCAAAACATTATAGGTCATTTTCAAAGTCAACAAAAAGTCAACTTTTGTTTTGAAGATATTTTGAGCATGGTAACTCAATTGAGATGAGACCAAAGACATTGGTTAGAGGACTCTTAGAGCTTTCAAAAGTCCAAGAACACTCAAAAATGTGGAAAATTGAGCAAGTTACACCATCTACAAGTTGGGCAATTTTGGAAGAATGCACAAAGAGATACTTCAAAAATCAAATCTTTTGCAAATGGGCCTACTTTTCTTCATCCTAACTTTTCCTCAAGCAATTAGAATTGTCAAGCCCAAAACCACGAATTTTTGATTTATTTTTCTATTTAATTTGTAATTTATTCATTTAAATGCAAATTAAATCTTAAAATAAATTATAAAATTGAAATTAATTACAAAGATTGATTTTATTCTTTCCTTAAGGTCCAATTAACTCACAAATGCCAGACAAATTCGAAATTGGAGCAAGAAAGGCAAGATTGGATTGAAATTGATCAAGCTTTGAAGATTTGATCTTCATGGAAATATCAAATTTGATTTCCATTGAATATTGATTGATTCTCCAAATTCAATCCCAAATCCATCAGTATAAATACATGATGCATACTATCAAGAAAACGAAAAAATTGCTCCTAAACCCTAACCTAAAGTCAAAATTTAGTGTCCTTGAAGCAATAGCAATCCTAGTTCCAGCCATCCACAGCCGATTCAGGCATTCCATCTTGTTCCTTGAGGTCTTTAGAGTCGATCGGACTCTTGTATCATTCAAAACCATCGAATTGAAATCACGAATCGGTTTGTTCTTGGAAATCTTAAATCGTGTTTCATTATTCATGCATTATTAACATGTTTTGTTGTTTGTTTTGTGTTTAGTGATGTGTTTGCAAACTTTAGGTGCTTTAATCAATTTCCATGGCGGGAACACATTATACCATTGTTAGGGTTTCGAACACGATTTGGGTTTTCCTTTAAGCGGAAAAATTGGACCATAGACCTACCATTATCGGAATGATTTCTGAATCGAACCATGACCTTAGAATTCATTTATATTATGTATGTGATTTCGTTTGCGAGGTGTAGCGTCGAACAATGGCCGTAGCAGTTCAAAATTTCAAAGCGAGGAAGGCGAAGCTTGGCGTGATTTGAGACATCGAGGCGACACTTGTTCTTCTTTATTCGATCGGTTTCAAACAGTGAGCACGTTGGTTTCGGCAAGGCGTGGGATCTCTTGTGAAAGCAAGGTCCACGAGTTCGATTCTCCCGGGACCATTTGGTTTCCTCTCTTTACAAACTTTTTTCCATATTTTCATTATTTTTATATTTTCATTACATTTTAATTATTTTCATGATTTTTATTCGCATTAAAAATTATCAAAAATTATTTTCTTTACATTATTTTCATAAAATGTTTATTTAATTTAATAAATTAAAAATATAATTTTGCATGCATATTTATTTTATTTTTATTTTAGCATTTAAATCATTATAAATTGCATTTTAATTATTAAATCTTTTCAAAAAATCCCAAAAATTATTTTAATATATTTATCTTATTTCCAGCATATAATTTTCTCATATTAAAATTTGCATTTTTCTAACATTCTCTTATTTCGATTTTGTCATATTTTCCATTTTCTTATTCTTTCACGAGTTGCTCCGATTCGGACGTTTTTCTTTTATCATTTTATTTTCCAATAATGTAATTGTTTATGGGATGTAATAGTTTAATTTAGGATTTTATTTTCCGCATTTTAAATTATGTATCTACCCCAGCCATGTAATAAGCGTAGGTTTATCTTTCATCTTTACATTCCGCATTTTATTTTCCGCACCCTATCAATTGCTAGTAATTAGGCGTGTATGGCAAGATAATAATTGGACATAGCTCACACTAATCTTCAAGATAATAATATCGAATTTGACACACTTCTTTCACACGCACCCTTAGGGTAATTCTCTCGATGCCTTTCGATTCAAATGGTCATGTCCCTCGAGCGTAGAGGTATTCTAGCGTTGCCTTCAAACAAATCATCATAGTCCCTTCGATACAAAGATCATAAGACCCACGATGTCGCCTCCGGATACATGATCTTGACCCTCGATTGTCGCCTCGAAAAATGATGATAGTCCTTGAATGTGCTAGGATACTTCCTACAAGTTGCTTTCTATGACCATCCGATGTCCCTTCGAATGTCCGCTTACATCCAGCGAATGGAGCTACTACTAACTAATGGTATGGCTGGCGCTATTCTAAAGGAGCGTAGAAGTACACAAAGCGACCAATTAAAGGTGGGTAAATAAGTCTCTTAGTTGCTTGCTCTATCAAATGCTTTTCCACACACTTTTTTTCAAAGTTCAAATTCTTTTCAAAACAAAACATTTCCGAACACTTTGTATACACTCCTACATGAGTCATTACAAAGTCAAAGCGAAATGCCTTTTCAAAACATTTTTGTCAAACACACAGAAAGCAATTTTAAAAAGTGATCTAGAGCAACTAAGAGCCCGTAGATAACTACGGATGGAAAGGGGTGCTAATACCTTCCCTTTTCATAACCATTCTCCCGAACTGAGAATCTAACGAAGGTCTTTTACATTACTTTTACCTTCCCTTAATTGGATAAAAATAAAAGTCGGTGGCGACTCTTGCTATCCGCACATTTGGATACAAAATCCTACAAAGTCAGTTCACCGTATCACGAGTGGCGACTCTGTGAGGACTACACTAAAGAGAATTGCCTTAGGATTTCTAGATCATTTATTGCTTTTGTTTGACTTGTATGCTTTATCTTTAAGGGTTGCTTGGGTATTATATTGTTGGGGATCCTACGGATCCGGGTTTCCTTTTAGGTAAGTAGCATTAGATCATCGCGACCGTTGGGCGATAACTCAGCGGTCAACATGATGGCTACGTTAGCGTGACACTGGTTGTCCGATACTCTTCATTCCCAAGTTGAAGATAGTATTTGGCTTCTGGTGGTGTCATCAGCGCTAACTAAACTTTTAGAACCTTAATTGACCCATCTTGGCCATTAGAAGGTAGTGAGATGGCGGCTTTGGTGTAGACCGAGGTTGGTTGATACTCGATGCTACGCTCATTGAGATTAGACTTTTGGGACATTTTCGATCGACCACTTGGCCGTCGTATTGAAATAAGCGCCTCGAGAAAGATCTATGATATGAGATTCCTAGAACGGTTACTATTATAGGACGGGATGAACCAACTCAAACTTTTGGTGGGGTAATCACCTATACCTCATGCAAGCCTTAACCTAGGCTCATTGTGTGAATTGTTTGTGTGTGCTAAACATGACATCATGACATCATGACATCATTACATTGCATATCATTTCTAACTATTTCAAGGACCTAGGGATTTATCTTTGCTCTTTTGTAGGGATTATGGCTTCTAGAAAGACTATCCGAATCAACTTCATGGGTATCCTTCTCATCAAAGAATTGGTTTGAGAAATTCCGACCATGCTCGGTTCATCAAAAGACATGGTTATCTACTTGATTTGGTTATCTCCGGTTTTGAAGAAGATATGATGCATGTCCTATTCCAGTTCTTTGACCGAAACACCATTGCTTTACATTTCAGGATTATCGGTTGGTTCCTACCTTAGAGGTTCTCTAAGCTACTTGGGATACCTATTCTTGACCAAATGCCATTCACGGTTTAGAAAAGGTTCCTAAGTTCGAAGACATTGCATCCATTACATCTTAAGCGCTCAGACATTGAAGCCAATTGGGAAACTAGAAGTGGAGTTAAGGGTTTACTTTCCAAGTTCTTAATCAAGAAAGCCCGAGAATTCCTCAAAGTTATGAGTTTCCATGCATTTGAAAACATTGTGGCCTTGCTAATTTATGGTTTGGTTCTATTCCTAACTCGGATCAATTCATAGATGTCAATGCCATCAAGTTGTTCCTTACCATAATCCGATGCCTACTTTACTTGGAGACATCCTACATTCTCTCCACTCGTACTACTAAGCGACAAGGAACTCTCATGTGTTGTATACCGTTACTTTCAAGGTGGTTTATTTCGCACCTTCCTCCATCAGTTTTGAAGAATGAACAAAGGTTGAGATGGTCTCAAAGATTGATGTCACTCTCTCATTCGGATATCCGTTGGAACTTTTCTCTCAAAAGTTTCACATTCATTGGGCGTTGTGGAGAATTCCCTAATGTACCACTCCTTGGTATAAGGAGGTATTACTTACAACCTTCTCTAGCTCGTCGGTTTGGTTTTGCTCGAAGAGATGGTCCACATGATATGCTTCTCCAAGATGTTGTGTTCGATTACAATCGATCTCGAATTACCGGCGAAGGTTTATACATGCTTGGGGCATGGTAAAGAAGGCGATACCAAGACTTTGGGGCACGAACTCCATTCCTTGGAACCTTACCTCAAATGGGTGCGAGCTCGAGCTCAAAACCTCATGATGCCATTCACTTTGTTTACCAATAATTATGGAACACATTGCTATAGGTGGCGTACCTATCTTGTTCTCCATCTGACATGCCTCACGATTTTGAAGACTTGAAGAGATCACGGATTCATTAAAGAAGAGGATACCTTTGAAGCTCATGTTATGCAAGTGAGAAGAAAGTCTAGAGTTGACCAAGCTACTTCACGAGGAGCGAAACATCAACGCACATCGGCACCAAGAGGAAGCGCATGGGAGACTTAGAGCTTTAGGATGTTTATGTTTTCTTTTATTGCTTTGAACTATCTCTTGTACTTAAAAGAAAAAGAATAATGAGAAGTACTAATAAATGTTTGTTCATTGCTTGTTTAACAAATTTAAATCTCTTAGGTCCTTGAAAACATTGCATTGCATTCGCATAAACATTGCATAGCATAGCATAACATTGCATCACGGTACATTGGAGATTGGTTTTCTCATTTGCTCGCTATTTATTTTAGCGAAATGGCTCTTGAGCAATTTATCAAAGATCTCGAATCAGAATGCTCGGTTCCAATGGATGTTCACCAACTTGGTCCAAGGCGAAGATTTGAAGAAGCTCATCAACAAGAAGAAGAAGGTTGTTGGTCTCCTCAACATGGGTAGACGTTTCAAAGGGGGTCCTAAGGTGGTCGACCGTGAGCTCTCTGAAGGAAGTGTCCATACCAGGGAGTACCAAGGGTGATGAAGGTGAGCGATGAACCAAAGAAAGGAGGAGAGGATCACTCGATTATAGCCAACACTCGATGAAGATGACAAGTACAAACAACTTGAAGACCGTCGAAATCTTGTGGAAAACTTGAAAATGTCCGGGCTGAATTTTGATGATCGAGTCTTGTTCACGGTGTTGTGATTCCTCCCAGTTCAAAGTTCCTACTTTTGCAAATATGATGGCATGTCTTGCCCTAAGCTGCATTTGAAGTCCTATGTCCGAAGATCAATCCCGCATTGATGAAAGTTGTGGATGCACTATTTTCAAGAGAGTTTGTCGGAACCATTGGAATGGTACTATCGGCTAGAGAATGACCGTATCCGTACTTGGGTGATTTGGTGATGCTTTCTCTGAACGATATGAGTACAATCTGAATTGACACCTGCATGCAACTACAAAGCATGTCTATGGGTCGTGACGAAGTTCAAGGGTATGCTCAGTGGAGAGATCTAGCAGTGAGTTCAACCACCCTTGTCCAATAGGGAGTTGGTTGATATGTTCATGGAACACCGACAGCCCATTCTTCAATCATCGATTGGAAATTCTTCATCCGGATTCACCGAGGTGATATTGAGGCAGTAACGTGGTAGTATCAAGTGGAAAGATTCAGTAGAGACATCTTCAATCTTTGCGAAGAGATCTTTTGGTGCTAAGAAAGAAGCTAATGCTTGTGTATGGTCGAAAAAGCGAGCCAAGACCGACCGTGCTCAATGCAGGCGGTTGTGATCTCCAATCCTACATCGCACAACCTCGTGAGACAACGCGCGTAGCGAAACGCCACGAAGGCAGTTCTGAAGATCAACATGCCATTGTCGCAAAGCCTTGCAACACATGTTGAGCAAAGGTGATACCTTGAGGATCCTCCTCGAAATGTCAACACTTCCTCTCCGAAGTACAATCCTAATGCTAAGTGTGCTTACCATTCCAACAGCCGGGACACGACAACGACAATTGTTGGGCTCACGAAGAACAAGATTCAAGATATGATTGAAGCTAAGCGATTGAATTTGATCCTCCGTTGAGACTCGAATGTGATCAACGCGCCTATGCCTAACCATGACAAGAGTTCCAATCTTTGTTGGTGACGATACTATGTTTTCAACATAGATGACTTGACCATTCCTCCGATGGTATTAAGAAGAATTTGTTGCAAGCCGTGTCAATCCGGGATGCCAGAATCGTTGGTGCCCATCCTTTGATGGTTGTGCTTGGTTGAGAAGACGTGTTCGATGCATGATGGATAACCGTGAGATACTATTTTGAAACCACTTGTGTGAAGAAATGTCTAAGTTGAAGATCGACAATGCGACAGCTGTACCATCATGTGGGATACCTTAGGGCAGCCAAGTGGAAAATATGATTACATGGTGAAGTACACCGTCACAGTAGTTACAAGATTCCTATTGAAGATGTTAAAGGCGACGGATGGGGTGACGATTTCGAAAGACTATCTTGATGTTAACACAATAAGGATTTCCTCTGTGATCCTATGCCTAGAGTGGCACCTCTCATTATCACTTCTCCAGACCGGTTCCATATTCCTCGACAAAGCTATCCCTTGGAATTATGGATCGATGTTTACTATCATGGCGTCAAGCAAGACCCTCGACCATTGAAGATCTTCTGCTTGAAGCTACCATTCCCGACATTGACAACATCACGGATCCGATGAAGGTGACCCGAACCGGAAGGGTATTCTCTCAGATCTCTCCTCCAAAGACACTGCGACTCATTTCGCATTCCGCTACTCAATCAATATCCCACTAGAGGAAAGAACCAGTGACTCATCCCGCTCACGAGAAGTACCAAAGGAAGTTCTCAAGACACCTCCAAACAAGAAATGGAGAAATTAGAAGATTATCAAGAAGAGTACAATGTTGTGGAACAATTGGAGAGACTCCGTCCAATTTCCATGCTTGCTCTTGCTTTGTCCGAGGCTCATGCTAATGCCTTGGTGAAGTTTCGAAGAATGCTCATACCGCAAGACACTACCAAATCAATTCAAGTTTGTATTGCTAGCACAGCTGCCAACAACGGCCTAGGCTTCTACGATCTTGATTTGACTCCTTAGGAAAAAACATATAAAAGCCTTGCACATCTCAATGAAGTACTATCTATCTCATGTTTTAGTGAATCGGTTACGCTCGAATATCCTTCGAAGATCGCTTTTGATCGACTTGATGTCGAAGGGTTGGTTCGAGACCAGTGACATTATTGTGAGAGCTTTTGATGGTTCTAAGCGCACGGTACTTGGAAACTCACTCACTGTTAAAGTCGGTTCCAGAACTTTTGACTCACTTTCTTTGTTATGGACATCCGTCCAACTTATTCTTACTTACTTGGGCCCTTGGATACATGGGCGCAGCATACCTCTACACTTCATCAACCAAGTACCCGTGAAAGGAAGGTTGTCACGGTATGTGGTGAAGAAGAGTATATAGTCATCATCTCAGTCATTCGATACCTTGAGATGGAGGGTGAATTCTTGAGACTCCTGTCAAGCTTTTGAACAATACCCAGTCATGCACATTGACTCCCACAGCCTCCCTGAAGTCACAAGTTCCGCCTAGGATGGCCTCATTGAAAGATGCTCAACTGTTGAACAAGGAGGTAGTGCTATTTGGGGACAGCTCACGATCTTCCTTTCATCGGCAAAACTGGTTTAGGCTTCACCATCAAGGTCGGAAGATGATCGCGCCCAACGTGCCGGCAACTTCCTTTCCGCATCAGTCAGTGGAATCCATGCTATAGAAAGCGACAACCCGACGCCAACAATGGATCTTCCAACTCCGGATCAAGGGCTCATCAATTGGAAGGCGAAGGCGTCATACCAATCTCCTTTAGTCGAAGTAATTGCTTTTGTTTTGTTTTACTTTATTTCTTTATGTTTTAAACAATAAACTTTGAAAGCCTAGTGCCTTGCGGGGCATCATGGCTCGTTGCGAGGTTATTATACATCGTTTGCGTATTTTCATTCAATAAATTCGTTGGACTTTTGCATTCAATTGTTTCTTTCTTTACTCTATCACCCTTCAAAAGCTATGTGTTTCTTACACACACCCATATACTGATCACTCGAATCTATTAATACTTTATGCTAGTGCTATGACTTTGATAATCCGATCTACCAAGCCGAAGGCGAAAATTGTGAAGTGCGGAGAACTTGCGGTACTACAACAAAAAGCGAGTTATCCAACCACAAAAAAGTTGAGGTTGTGAATTTGGATCGCGAAGACGAAAAGATCAAGATAAGGCGGGTCTTGAAATGTTAAAGAAAGGTTGGTCCGGATACTACGAGACTATGTTGAGGTTTTGCTTAGTCATACGAAGACATGCCGGTTGGACATTGATATCGTGGTACACCGATTCCGAGCAAAAGAAGGTTTTCTCGGTAAAGAAGGTTTCGCATGCGTCACGAGATGTCGAAAAAAATCAAAAGTTATAAGCGGTTCAACGCTTTTCCTAGCCATTACCCTATCCCAGTTGGGTTGCTAATGTGGTACCGTGCAGAAAATGGTAAAATGCGAAATGTGTGGATTATAGAGATCTGAACAAAGCAAGTCGAAAATGATTTCCCACTTCCTCATATTGATGTTACGGTTGACAACACCGCTCAGCATAAGGTTTTCTCCATGGATGGTTTCTCCGGTTACAATCGGATCAAAATGGCTCGAAGACATGGAAGACTACTTTTGTTACCGGTGGGGCACTACGCTACAAGGTTGCCGTTCGGATTGAAGCAGCGCCACTTATCGCGTGCTATGGTTACATTATTTCATGACGCGATTCATCACGAGATAGAGGTCTCGGCGATAATAGCTCGATCCGGTGAAAAACATCTTGATCGCGAAAACTATTTGAAAAACTAAAACTATCAACAAAAGTGCACCTTTGGTCTCCAACTCCTAAGGTTTGTAGTCGATAGAAAAGGTATTGAGTTGACCGCCAAGGTTAAAGCTATTCAAGAGATGCCGCTCCACCGAGAAAAGTCGAGAGGTTTCTTGGGCTAATTGCCCACCACTACTACCGCAATCTTCAAGTTACTTAAGAAAGATCAAGTAGTGGAATGGAGCAGCGATTGCGGATCGCTTTGACAAAATCAAGTACCTAATCCTCCATCCACATGCCGCCCGCGAAGAAGACCTCTTATCATGTACTTGGCGGTGTTAGAGAACTCAATGGTGTGTGTTGGGGCAACATGGCAGTGCAGTCGAAAAGAGCATGCAATATACTACCTTAGCAAAAGTTTACCAAGTGAAACAAGATACTCATGACTCACACGCTTGACAGCTTTCGCCGCTTAAAAGGCAGTATATGTTGACTCACACTACCTTGTTGATTTCCAAGATGGATCCGATAAAATACATATTTGAGAAACCGACTCTCTCGGAAGAATAGCAAGATGGCAAATGATCTTGACCGAGTATGACATCGGTACACTTCTCGAGCGATCAAAAAGTGTAGTGCCGATCATTTGGCTCATCAAGCCGTAGATGACTATCGGTCTATGCGAATTTCGGGAAGATGTTCTACTAGTTACAATTGCGAAGAACCGAAGAAAACGAACATGATGGACTACAGCTGGATAAAGCCTCGCACCACATGGCATGCGCCATCATTCCCAGCGAACATCGCCTTTCACACGATTATTTCGGTTGACCAACAACGCGAATATAGGCGGCATCATGTTATCAAGCCTAACAATCAAGTTCTTACAAGTGTATGGAGACTCGGCTTTGGTGATCAAATAAGGAGTGGGATCAACATCCGAATCTCATTCCATATCAAGCATGTTACGAGTTTGATTCCTTACTTTGAAGATCACTTTCAATCATATTCCAGAAGAAATCGGTTGGCGAGCATTGGCTACTATATCGTCTATGTTCAAGTCAGATGGGACGCAAGGCTCCCGGATCATCATTGAGAGGTTCGGCGGTATTGTTGAGCTTCGAAAAAACCTACTATGGCGTGAAAAGGTATCTTGAGACTCGGGAATATCCAGCGAGGGCATACATTAATGATAAAGTTCATGAGAAGATTTGCATCTAAATTCTTCCTCGGCAGCGACATCTTATACAAGCAAACCACGACTTGTGCTTACTCATGTAGACGAGAAAACCGCAATGCGTATCATGGAAGAGTTACGAAGGCGAATTTGGTACCCACTCCGGTGGACACACCATGGCTAAGAAGATTTTGAGAGCGAGGTTACTATTGGTCCACCATGGAGGCGATTGTCACCTTATGCTCGATCTTGTCACAAGTGCGGTTATGCGGACAAAGTACCGTACCTCGGTACCTCGAATGTTTTAATTTCTCCTCAGCGCAATGTGGGGCATTGACATGATTGGAGAGATTAAGCCTGCTTCCAATGGACACCGTTTCATCCTTGTGGCAATTGACTATTTCACCAAGTGGGTAGAAGCGACCTCGTTACGCATACATTACCAAGAATGTTGTGGCTCGATTATCAAACATAATCTTATCATCGGTATGGCACTCCCGAAAGGATTATCACGAGATAATGGTTCCAATCTCAACAATAAGATGATCCTTTGAACTCTGCGCGAATTCAAGATCAAGCATCACAATTCATCTCCTTACCGGCCTAAGATGAATGGCGCGATGGAAGCCGCCAACAAGAACATTAAGAAGATTATCGAAGATAGCATGACTTACAAAGATTGGCATGAGATGTTACCATTTGCTCTTCATGGTTATCGCACTGATCGGACATCAGCGGGCCAACCCCTTCTCTCTATCACGGTATGGAAGCCGTCTTACCCATCGAGGTTGGATACCCTCGACGAGTCCTCCGGGGAGAGTTAGGTGAAGATGATTGGGTTCGGACACGGCTTGACCAGATTAATTTGATTGATGAGAAGCGACTCGCATCCATGCCATGGGCGATTATCGAAGCGAATGATCGAGCATTTAACAAGAAGGTCAAGCACCGAGTCTACCAAGTCGGTGATCTAGTGGTCAAGCGCATCATTCTTCCACAAGGTGATCCCGAGGAAAATGGACTCCCACCTATGAGGGACCATTTGTAGTCAAGGCAGTATTTTCCGGAGCTATGATACTTAGCACCATGGATGGTGAAGACTTCCACACCACAGAGCGAGACATAGTCAAAAATACTACGCATGAAGAGACCCGCTAGGTCGGCGAACCTAGGCAAAAATAAGGGCATCTGGCGAATCAAAGGTTCGGGCAAAAATTAAGGATATATGCAAAAGATGTACACCGGCAAGTCGAAAACACGAAAAGCGGCGGAGCAAAAGGTATCGGTGGTGAAAACCGAAAAGGGTCTGAGGCAAAGTTAGGGATTTAAGCGTCGACTATGTCTCTTCGGATCATACGCTTCGGACTACTATCGGCATTCAAGGTTCAAATGGCGAAGATCGGTTCCTCACTTTCTCGGCGAGGAGATGAGATAGTCGAAATATGAGTACTAGCATAGTTGGGACTTAACGAGATTGTTTCCGCATAGCTTTTACCTTTCTTGTGTACAAACTACTTGGCCATCCCACCTTTCAAATAAATACGACTTCTTTCTCTTTACAATTTACATTGTTGTTATTTGCAATAAGTCCAACGTTTGCTTTGAATGACTATCGCATTTGACAATAAGAATCGATCACAAACATACGAAAAGTGAACATACAAAGTACTTACTACGGGCTCCGGGGGATGACGGCGAAAAGTCACCAAAGCATTCCCCGAGCATGATCCCCAGGTGTCACTCAACACCTTCCCAGTGGAGTATATGTTAATCCTGGCGATTCCACTCAACGAACAACGTTACATCGAGTCTCAGCGGTAACACTTCATCCCATGGATATTTCCAATCCTCCCCCTTCTCGGCGGTAGTATCGGACTCAAAACTTGGTCGAGATAGTGCATCGGAGGAAGCATACACCTTTATTCCCCGGCCGGAGATTACAACGGACCCGGACTCTTCAAATCGGTCTCTAACCATCAAATGCTCTCGGTGAGATCTACTCGAAATCCCTAGTAGAGCACCTCCTAAATTTCCTCAGCGAGTGCATACAAGGTCCCCAGCAGATTGCCTCCCGGACTCTCCTCGGCGATGTCTATAGGATCTCCAACAACGAGCTTCTCAAATCTCTACCTTCCTCAACAACGTCTAGGCCCAAGACTTGGTCAAATAGTGCATCGGAGGAATCCAGGATATCTTCCTTCTCCTTCAAAAGCAGGGACTTCCGCCTACTCAATTCCCGGTGATCGAAATCTTCAAGCAGAATATCGCATCTTCTTCAAGATGGATATGTTTTGAAATATCACAACATTCATCATTCATGCATTTCTCATAAAAGTCATAATTCATGCATATGTCATTCATATACACTGTCATGCATCATACTTTGCATAAGACTAACAAATATTCTATCAAAGTTTCTCTTGTTTTCTCCAAAAGCAGTATGATCATTTAAAGCGCCAAAAGGTCGAGTTAAGCCCGAGCCAGCGGAAAACTATCGAAAGACCGCCTTACAAGCAGGTCCGGATTAAGCCCCAAGCCGGAAAACTATCGAAAGACCGCCTCCGACAGCAGGTCGAGTTAAGCCCGAAAGCGGAAAACTATCAAAAGACCACCTCGGTTATCCTCCGATAACGGGCAATGGATCAACACCCGACACAGCAGAAAGCTATCCACATTTTGCCAACTACAACCTCTCCCGGAGTAATCGGTACGAATTTATTACGATTATCAGCGACTCTGAGTCTAGCGTACTTCGGTTGCCTTGGATGGCATCTTAAGCCCATCTCGACTATTTGTCAACATCTCTTCACTTTCGAATCTGCATATATGGTTAAAAATCAATACAAACCAATAACCTCATTCAAAGTGAACACGAAGTCTAACGTCGACTCCTTCGGATGGCATTTTAAGCCCATCTCCTCTCCATTCGAGGAACATCTCTGAGTCTAACGTCGGCTCGCTCCCGGCATCGACTTTTCGGATGGCATCTTAAGCCCATCTCCGTCGGCTCTCCTATTGCGACTCCGAGTCTAGTCTGCGACTCGTTCCCCAGTAAGTCTCAACTTCTCAAATGGCATCTGTAAGCCCATTCCGCATCATCCACCAACGCAGTGCAAATTTTCGGTGTACTCGGTGTTCAATCATCTTCTACCTCCGGTCACGAAGACAAGCATGCCAATCTAACCCTTCGATACAAGAAGATTGAGCGAGGGCATTGTCATACCCCAAAATTTTCCCTCCATCTACTCAAGAGATTTCATACATCCATACTCAGGACTCCTCAGAGTTGATCGGACAAACTCTCTCTAGACAATCAACCCAAACTAGGGTTTGGTATCTCTCAAGTCAAGATGGATTTCCAACATCTCCAATGGCCTTCATGCCTCCTCATATGCTTCAAAGATTCTCCATGTCAAGTTTCAAGCCTCAAGTCAAGTTTCCTCGAGACAATTGTTCGGATGGTTGAAAATCGGTGTATGGACAAAAGTCAAGCTGTGGTCAACATACGGTCAAAACTTCGATTTTTGGTCAACATCCTCATTTTGAAGTTACATTCATCATTTGATCAAGGGTTGATCATGATTCATCAAGAAAACTCAAGATTTGCCCAAAGTCAAACTTTCTAAATTAGGGTTTCTAGATGAAAAGTCAAGCTGAACTTTGGTGTCATAACTTTCTCATACTTTCTCGAAATTTTTCCACCACCTCTTATTTTGAAGGAAATTCAATTCTCTACAACTTCATGTCTCACAAGAATGTCAAAAATGCTTCATTTGAGAGGTATAGCTCAAAACATTATAGGTCATTTTCAAAGTCAACAAAAGTCAACTTTTGTTTTGAAGATATTTTGAGCATGGTAACTCCAATTGAGATGAGACCAAAGACATTGGTTAGAGGACTCTTAGAGCTTTCAAAAGTCCAAGAACACTAAAAATGTGGAAAATTGAGCAAGTTACACCATCTACAAGTTGGGCAATTTTGGAAGAATGCACAAGAGATACTTCAAAAAATCAAATCTTTTGCAAATGGGCCTACTTTTCTTCATCCTAACTTGTTCCTCAAGCAATTAGGAGTGTCCAAGCCCAAAGCCACGAATTTTGATTTATTTTTCTATTTAATTTGTAATTTATTCATTTAAATAAATTAAATCTTAAAATAAATTATAAAATTGAAATTAATTACAAAGATTGATTTTATTCTTTCCTTAAGGTCAATTAACTCACAAATGCCAGCAAATTCGAAATTGGAGCAAGAAAGGCAAGATTGGATTGAAATTGATCAAGCTTTGAAGATTTGATCTTCATGGAAATATCAAATTTGATTTCCATTGAATATTGATTGATTCTTTCCAAATTCAATCCCAAATCCATCCAGTATAAATACATGATGCATACCTATCAAGAAAGAACGAAAAAATTGCTCCACAAACCCTAACCTAAAGTCAAAATTTCGTGTCCTTGAAGCAACTAGCAATCCTAGTTCCAGCCATCCACAGCCGATTCTGAGCATTCCATCTTGTTCCTTGAGGTCTTTAGAGTCGATCCAGACTCTTGTATCATTCAAAACCATCCAGAATTGAGAAATCACGAATCGGTTTGTTCTTGGAAATCTTGAAATCGTGTTTCATTATTCATGCATTATTAACATGTTTTGTTGTTGTTTTTGTGTTTAGTGATGTGTTTGCAAACTTTAAGGTGCTTTAATCAATTTCCATGGTAGGAACACATGATACCATTGTTAGGGTTTCTGAACACGATTTGGGGTTTCCTTTAAACGGAAAAATTGGACCATGAGACCTATACCATTGCATCCGGAATGATTTCCTGAATCGAACCATGACCTTAGAATTCATTTATATTATGTATGCTTGATTTTCGTTTGCGGTACAGGCGTCGAACAATGGCCGAGTTTCAAAATTTCAAAGCGGAGGAAGGCGAAGCTTGGCGTGATTTGGAGCATCGGGGAGCGACACTTGTTCTTCTTTTATTCGATCGGTTTCCAAGCGGTGAAACACGTTGGTTCAGCGGCAGGCGTGGGATACGTGAAAGCAAGTCCACAGGTTCGATTCTCCCAGGGACCATTTGGTTTCCTCTCTTTACAAACTTTTTCCATATTTTCATTATTTTAATATTTTCATTACATTTAATTATTTTCATGATTTTTATTCTGCATTAAAAATTATCAAAAATTATTTTCTTTTTACATTATTTTCATAAAATGTTTATTTAATTTAATAAATTAAAAATATAATTTTGCATGCATATTTATTTTATTTTATTTTAGCATTTAAATCATTATAAATTGCATTTTAATTATTAAATCTTTTCAAAAATCCCAAAAATTATTTTAATATATTTATCTTATTTCCAGCATATATTAATTTTCTCATATTAAAATTTGCATTTTTCTAACACCTTCTCTTATTTCGATTTTGTCATATTTTAGATTTTCTTATTCTTTCACGAGTTGCTCCGATTGGACGTTTTCTTTTATCATTTTATTTTTCCAATAATGTAATTTTTATGGGATGTAATAGTTTAATTTAGGATTTTATTTTCCGCATTTTAAATTATGTATACGCCCCAAGCCATGTAATAAGCGTAGGTTTATCTTTCCGCATCTTTACATTCCGCATTTTATTTTCCGCACCCTTATCAATTGCTAGTAATTAGGCGTGTATGGCAAGATAATAATTGGACATAGCTCACACTAATCTTCAAGATAATAATATCTGAATTTGACACACTTCTTTCACACGCACCCTTAGGGTAATTCTCTCGATGCCTTCGATTCAAAATGGTCATGTCCCTCGAGCGTAGAGGTATTCTAGCACCGTTGCCTTCAAACAAATCATCATAGTCCCTTGATACAAAGATCATAAGACCCACGATGTAAGCCTCCGAATATATGATCTTGACCCTCGATTGTCGCCTACGAAAAAATGATGATAGTCCGCCGAATGTGCTAGGATACTTCCTACAAGTTGCTTTCTATGACCATCCGATGTCCTTCAGATGTCCGCTTACATCCAGCGAATGGAGCTACCTACTAACTAATGGTATGGCTGCGCTATTCTAAAGGAGCGTAGAAGTACAACGACCAATTACGAGGTAGGTAAATAAGTCTCTTAGTTGCTTGCTCTATCAAATCTTATTCACACCACACACTTTTTTCAAAGTTCAAACTCTTTTCAAAACGAAACATTTCGAACACTTTGTATACACTCCTACATGAGTCATTACAAAGTCAAAAAAATGCCTTTTCAAAACATTTTTGTCAAACACACGAAAAGCAATTTTAAAAAGTGATCTAGAGCAACTAAGGCCGTAGATAACTACGGATGGAAAGGGGTGCTAATACCTTCCCTTTTCATAACCATTCTCCCGAACTCAAAATCTAACGAAGGTCTTTTTCTGTTACTTTTACCTTCCCTTAATTGGATAAAAATAAAAGTCGGTGGCGACTCTTGCTATCCGCACATTTGGATACAAAAATCCTAAAAGTCAGTTCACCGTATCACAGTTGGAACAGTTGGTGGCTGCTCAGAATCAGCCACTACCTCCTCCGCCTTCTCCTCGTATCATTCCACCTCAACCAGTAATTGTTATCTTTGTGATTCAAGATGCTCATGTTTCTGTTGTGCCAGTGGTTTCTACCGTCCAACATTGTATGCCTCCTGGTTATCTTTGGGGAATGCTCAAGTGACCTCCTTGGACTTTGTTATTGTACACTCTTGTGGTGCATACTACTCTGATTTAAACAAAGTTTGATAATACCTCCCTCCTCGGTGAAAGCTTATACTTCTATGATCAAATGAATGGTTTCGAGGAGCAGGTTGACAAGATGAGAAAAGAGTGAAAGCCCTCATAGAAAAGATTTTTGGTGAGAATGTCAATGATCGTGCTTAGTTCTAATGTGAAGTTCCTACTAAATTCAAAGTTCGATGTTTGAGAAGTACAAGGGTAATTCTTGTCCTCGTGACCATTTGATGATGTATTTGAGATCAGGATTTTGTGAGCATTACAATTACAATATGTAAATGGCGCTGACCATGATCATCGAGGGCAATCGTTGAAAAGATAAGTAATCCTTCATAGAGTATGCTTAGTGATGATGTGAGCTTGCAGCACAGGTTATACCTCCACTAAGTGAGCAAGAAATGACCAAAGTTTTCCTGAAGCCTTTGGGTCCTTTCTATTACAGGAAGATGGTGGGCAGTCGTATAATGATTTTCTTTGTAATGGTGAGCATGATACTATAAAGGCGATCGAACTTACATACCAACATGTCTGTGGTCGACTTTATAGGATTTTTGTATCCAAATGTGCGGATAGCAAGAGTCGCCACCGACTTTTATTTTATCAATTAAGGGAAGGTAAAAGTAGAGAAAAAGACCTTCGTTAGATTACGAGTTCGGGAGAATGGTTATGAAAAGGGAAGGTATTTTTCCATCCGTAGTTATCTCACGCTCTTAGTTGCTCTAGATCACTTTTAAAATTGCTTTATGTGTTTGACAAAGAATGTTTTGAAAGGCATTCGCTTTGACTTTGTAATGACTCATGTAGGAGTGTATACAAAGTGTTCGGAAATGTGTTTGTTTTGAAAAGAGTTTGAACTTTGAAAAGAGTGTGTGGTGTGAAAAGCATTTGATAGAGCAAGCAACTAAAGACTTATTACCCTCGAGAATTGGTCGTTTTGTTGTACTTCTATATTCCTTTAGAATAGCTAGCCATACCATTAGTTAGTAGGTAGTTCCATTCGTTGGATGTAAGCGGGGACATTCGAAGGGACATCGGATGGTCATAGAAGGCAACTTAGGAAGTATCCTAGCACATTCGAAGGACTATCATCATTTTCGTGGCGACAATCGAGGGTCAAGATCATGTATTCGGAGGCGACATCGTGGGTCTTATGATCTTTGTA
Source organism: Vicia sativa (assembly GCA_021764765.1). Taxonomy (NCBI): domain Eukaryota; kingdom Viridiplantae; phylum Streptophyta; class Magnoliopsida; order Fabales; family Fabaceae; genus Vicia; species Vicia sativa. The sequence continues at coordinate 125,565,816 of CM038793.1, read as the reverse complement.
TCGAAGGGACTATGATGATTTGTTTGGGCGGCGGTGCTAGAATACCTCTACGTTCGGGACATGACCATTTGAAATCGAAGGCATCGAAGAATTACCTAAAGGGTGCGTGTGTGAAAAGTGTGTTGAATTGAATATATTATCTTGAAAATTAGTGGGCTAAGTTAATTTTAGTCTTGCCATACCGCCTAATTACTAGCAATTGATAAGGGTGCGGAAAGTAAAATCACGGAATGTAAGCGGAAATGTAAAGGTGCGGAAAGTAAATCCTCGCTATTACATGGCTTTGGGAAGATACATAATTTGAAATGCGGAAAATAAAGTCCTAATTAAAACTATTACAACCCATGAGCAATTACATTATTGGAAAAATAGAATGATAAAATGATAAAGAAAATAAATCGAATCGGATCAACTGTACAAAAGGAAAAATCGGAAAATGCAATATGAATCGAACAAGAGAAAAATGTTAGAAAAATGCAAATTTTAATGTGAAAATTAATATATCTGGAAATAAGATAAATAAACTAAAATAATTTTTGGGATTTTTAGAAAAGATTTAATAATTAAAATGCAATTAAAGTGAATTAAATGCAAAAATATAAATAAAATAAATATGCATGCAAAAAGATATTTTAAATTTATTAAATTAAATAAACATTTTAGAAAATAAATGCAAAAGAAAAAATGTTTTTGTAATTTTTAATGCAAAATAAAATTGTGAAAGAAATTAAAACAATGCAAAATATTGGAAATTAGAAAATATGAAAATAATTGAGTTTTGTAAAAAGAACAAAAACATTGGTCTTGCGAGTTATTGGAGACCTTGTGTTCAAACTTTGAATCCACTTGCCTTTGCCATACGAGCTAGCACGCATCCTTTGTTTGGAAGCTGAGCGAGCGGATTACAAACACGCGTCGTCACGATGCTCGAATCACGCGCCTTCGTCTTCCTCGTTTTGAATTTTAAAAACTCGCGTCGGCCATTGTTTGGCGCTACAACCACAGCTAATTCAAAATCAAGCACACATAATATAAATTAATTCTAAAGCCATGGTTCGATTCGAGGCATCATTCGAATACATGGTACTAGTCTCGTGGTCCATTTTCCTAATAAGCAAACCTAAATCGAGCTCGAAACCCTAGTTATGGCATATTACGTTTGAGGCCATGGAAATGCAATTAACACATCCGGATCGCTTGCAAACTTTGTTCTAAACATGAAACAAACATCAAAACTTGTTAATAATGCATGAATAATGAAACACGATTTTGAAAAAGTATGAACAAACCGATTATTGATTCCTTGATTTTGGATGGTTTTGAGCAATGTGAGTGCGGATTGACTCAAGAGGTATCAAGGAATGCAATGGACACCTTAGAATCGATTGAAAGCAATGAGGAACTAGGGTTGCAAATTGCTTCAAGAACACGATTTTTGGCTTTTAGGTTAGGGTTTGGAGCAATTTTTCGTCCTCTCTTGATAGGTATGCATCAAGTATATATCTTTGGATGGATTTGGGATTGAATTTGGAAAGAATTAATCAATATTCAATGGAAATCAAATTTGATATTCTCATGAAATCAAATTTTCAAACTTTGTCAATTTCAATCCAATCTTGCCAAATTTGATCTAATTTCGAAATTGCGGCATTTATGGGTTGATTGGATCACAGAAAGCAATAAAATCAATCTTCAATTAATTTTGATTTTATAATTTATTTTAAGATTTAATTTGCATTTAAATGAATAAATTACAAATTAAATAGAAAATAAATCAAAAATTCGTGGCATTGGGCTTGGACATTCCTAATTGCATGAGGAACAAGTTAGGATGAAGAAAAAGTAGGCCCATTTGCAAAGATTTGATTTTTGAAGTATCTCTCTTTGTGCATTCTTCCAAAATTGCCCAACTTGTGAATGGTGTAACTTGCTCAATTTTCCACATTTTGAGTGTTCTTGGACTTTTGGAAAGCTCTAAGAGTCCTCTAAACAATGTCTTTGGTCTCATCTCAATTGGAGTTACCATACTCAATATATCTTCAAAACAAAAGTTGACTTTTGTTGACTTTGAAAATGACTGTAATGTTTTGAGCTATACCTCTCAAATGAAGCATTTTTGGACATTCTTGTGAGACATGAAGTTGTAGAAATTGAATTTCCTTCAAAATTAGCTTTGGTGGGAAAATTTACGAGAAAGTATGAGAAAGTTATGATCGGTCAAAGTTCGATTGACTTTTCATCTAGAAACCCTAATTTAGAAAGTTTGACTTTTGAGCAAATCTTGAGTTTTCTTGATGAATCATGATCAACCCTTGATCAAATGATGAATGTTACTTCAAAATGAGGATGTTGACCAAAAATCGAAGTTTGTTGTATGTTGACCACGATTGACTTTTGTCAATACACAGATTTTCAACCATCGAGCAATTGTTTGAGAAACTTGACTTGTGAGGCTTGAAACTTGACATGGAGAATCTTTGAAGCATAGGAGGAGGCATGAAGACCATTGGAGATGTTGCAAATCCATCTTGACTTGAGAGATACCAAACCCTAGTTTGGGTTGATTGTCTAGGAGAGAGTTTGTCGATCGACTCTTGAGGAATCCTTGAGCATAGATGTATGAAATGTTTTGAGAAGATGGAGGGCAAATTTTGGGGTATGACAGTGCCCTGTTCAATCTTCTTGTCTTTGGAGGTTAGATTGACACGCTTGTCTTCGTGACACGGAGGTAGAAGATGATTGAACACTCAATACACAAAATTGCACTCGCTATTGGTGACGATCGGGAATGGGCTTACGGATGCCATTTGGAGAAGTTGGAGACTTCATTGGGGAACAAGTCGTCGCTAGACTCGAGGTTGTCAATAGGAGGTAGCGGAGATGGGCTTAGATGCCATCTAGAAGGTCGATCTTTGGGGAGTGAGTCGTATGTTAGACTTCGTGTTCACTTTGAATGAAGTTATTAGTGCGTGTGATTTTTAACCATATATGCGGCATTACGAAAGTGAAGAAATGTTGATAAGTAGTCGGAGATGGGCTTAAGATGCCATCCAAGGCAGGCGAGTGTCAGCTAGACTACTGTGAGTTCTTTGTTGATAATTAGAATAAATCTTCGTCTTGATTACTCGAGGGAGTTGGTTGAATGTGGATAGCTTCTGTTATGCATCGGTGTTGATCCATTGCACATTATCGGAGGATAACGGGTGGTCTTCGGATAGTTTTCCGTCGGTTGGGGCTTAATCTGGACCCGATCGGAGGACAACCAGGCGGTCTTTGGATAGTTTTCCGTCGGTTGGGGCTTAATCTGGACTGTTTGCGTCGAGTAGTTTTGGAAAACAAGAGAAACTTTGATAGAATATTCGTTAGTTTTATGCAAAGTATGATGCATGGCGGTGTATATGAATGACATATGCATGAATTATGACTTTATGAGAAATGTATGGATGATAGATGTTGTGATATTTCAAAACATATCCATCTTGAAGAAAATCGGATATTACATTTGAGGATTTGACTTACGCTTGGGGGAATGTGTAGGTGAGGACCCGCTTTGGAAAGAAGAAGGATATCTGGATTCCTCCGATGCACTATCGACCAAGTCTTGGGCCTAGATATTGTTGAGGAGGGTAGAGGAGCTCGTTGTTGGAGATCTCATAGACCTCTGAGGAGAATGCGGGAGGCGATCTGTTGGGGATTACGAGTGTAGATCTCATTGGAGCATTTGATGGTTCTTTGAGAGGCCAAGGGCTAGAAGAGTCCGGAGTCCGTTGTAACCTCTGGCTGGGGAATAAAAGGTGTATGTTTCCTCCGATGCACTATCTGGCCAAGTCTTGTGTCGGATCTGCTTGCCGGGAAGGGGAGGATTGAGACACGTCCGCTGGGGATGAATACCTTGTTGAGGATGAGGTGTTCTTTTGGGAGGCGATGTAACATTGCTCGGTTGAGTGGAATCACTGCTTGTGGATTAACATATACTCCGCTGGGGAGGTTTGTGGTGAGTGACACCTTTGTGGGGGATCATGCTCTGTGGGGGAATGCTTTGGTGACTTTCGTCGTCGTCCCAATTCCTGGAGCCTGTAGTAAGTACTTTTGTATGTTCACTTTTCGTATGTTTGTGATTAGATTCTTATTGTCAAATGCGTATAGTCATTCAAAGCAAACGTTGGACTTATTGCAAATAACAACAACAGAAATTGTAAAGAAGCTTGCATTTATTTGAAAGGTGGCGTATGGCCAAGTAGTTTGTGCACAAGAAAGGTAAAAAACTATGCGGAAACAATCTCGTTAAGTTCCAACTATGCTAGTACTCATATATTTCGACTATCTCATCTCCTTCTTTGTCGATAGAAAGTGAGTAGGCGATCTTCGCCATTTGAACCTTGTATCTTGATAGTAGTGCAGGCGGTGATCTGGAAGAGACATAGTCGTGCGCTTAAATCCTAACTTTTGCCTAGACCGCCCTTCGGGTTTTAGGTCTAGGGATACCTTTTACCCAAACCGCCTTTTCGGGTTTTCGACTTGGGTGTACATGTTTTGTATATATCCTTAATTTTGCCCGAACCTTTTGGTTACGCGGATCTCTTATTTTGCCTAGGTTAAATCGACCTAGCGGGTCTCTTTATCACGTAGTATTTTTTGACTATATCTGCGTTCACAGGTGTGGGAAGTCTTCGCCGTCCATGGTGCTAAGTATCATAGCTCCTTGAAAAATCTTGTCTTGACTACAGCGGTCCCTCATAAGTGGGGTCCATTTGCCCTGGGATCACCTTGTGGAAGAATGATCGCTTGACTACTAGATCACCGACTTGGTAGACTCGGTGTTTGACCTTCTTGTTAAATGCTCGATCATTCGCCCGATAAATCATCCATGGCGGATGGGCGAGTCGTTTCTCATCGATCAAGTTGATCGGTCAAGCCGTGTATGAAGACAATCGTCTTCACTAACTCTGCCTCACGGAGGACTACGGTTGAGGTATCGAACCTCGATGGGTAAGGCGGCTTCCATCAAGTATCTGAGGAGAAAGGGTTGCCCTGGATGTTCGTGTTGTGGTCGATAACCATGAAGAGCAAATGGTAACATCTCATGCCAATCTTTGTAAGTCCTTTGTCATCTTACGTATAATCTTCTTGATGTTTTTGTTGGCGGCTTCCCTGCGCCATTCATCTTAGGCCGATATGGAGAGAATTATGATGCTTGATCTTGAGCTGCGTGCGAGTTCGGTGATCATCTTATTGTTGAGATTGGAACCATTATACGTGATAATCCTTTCGGGAGTTCCATACCGACAGATAAGATTATGCTTAATGAATCGAGCCACAACATTCTTGGTAACGGATGCATCTGAAACTTCTACCCACTTAGTGAAATAATCTATTGCCACAAGGATGACGATGTCCATTGGGCTGTGGGCTTGATTTCTCGATCATGTCAATGCCCACATTGCAAAGGCCAGGAGAAGTTAAAACATTGATCTTGGGATGCGTGTACTTTGTCGTATCGTCGGCATTTGTGACAAGATCGAGCGTGCGGTGACAATCGACTTCCATGGTGGACCAATAGTAACTTGTTCTCAAAATCTTCTTAGCCATGGTGTACTTTGGAGTGGGTACCAAATTAAGCCTTGTAACTCTTCCATGATCGCATTCTTTGTTTTACGGTCTACAGGAGTAAGCACAAGTCGTGGTTGCGCTTGTATAAGATGTAAATTCTTGAGGAAGAATTTAGATGCAAATCTTCTCATGAACTTCTTATCATTGTGAGATGCCCTACGGGATATTCACGAGTCTCAAGATACCTCTTCACGTCATGGTACCAAGGTCTCTCTACTGCGTCGAGCTCATAACAATCTGTTGGTTCGTCAAACTTCTCAATGATGATGCGGGAGCCTCGTTGTCCCATCGACCTTGAACATAGATGACATAGTAGCTAATCGTCTGTTGATTCTCTTCTCGTGGAATATGATCAAAAGTAATCTCTTGATAGGGATCAAACTCGAACATGCTCTCGATCACGGAATGAGATTCGGATGCTTCGTATCCCTTCGCCCTTAATTTGTTGATCACCAAAGTGAGTCTCCATACACTTGTAAGAACTTTATTCTTAAGTCGATAGCGACTCTAAGACCCATGATGCACGCTTACGTGCTCGGCCATATTGTTAGTGCAAGCTGAAACATAATCTGGCGGTGAAAGGCGTATGTCCTTTGTGGGGATGTAATGATGGCGCCAATGCCATTGCCAAGTGAGTTTGAGGCTCCATCAAAACCATAGTCCATCGGGATCCTTGTTCGGGTCCTTAAATGCAGGCACAGTTCTTCTAATCTGTAACTAGTAAAACATCTTAATGCGGAAATTAAATCTGCATAGGTGATAGTCATCTACGACGATGAGCCAAATGATCGGCTACTACACTTCCTTTGATCGCTTTAGAAGTGTCTTTGGATGTCATATTCGGTCAAGATCATTTGCCATCTTGCTATTCTTCGGAGAAGCTGGTTTCTCAAATATGTATTTTATCGGATCCATCTTGAAATCAATAAGGTAGTGTGAGTCAACATATCTTGTCTTAGCGGTGAGCAGCCAAGCGTTGCAAGTTTTCTCGGTGTGAGTATCTTGTTTCACGATCGGTAAACTTTTGCTAAGGTAGTATATTGCATGCTCTTTCGACCAGACTCGTCATGTTGCCCACACCCATCGAGTTCTCTAATCCTGTCAGGTACATGATAAGAGGTCTTCCTTCGGCAGGCGGCATCAGGATGGGAGGATTCTGAAGGTACTCCTTGATTTTGTCGAAAGCGATCTGGCAATCGTCATTCCATTCCACTACTTGATCTTTCTTTAATAACGAAGATTGGCTCACAGTAGCGATTAGATGTGCGATGAATCGGCAATGTAGTTCAATCGGCGAAACCTCGACCTCTTTCTCGGTGCGGGTGGGCATCTCTTGGATGGCTTTAACCTTGGCGGGGTCAACCTCAATACCTCTTCCACTGACTACAAACCCTAGGAGTTTTCCGGATCTGACTCCAAAGGTGCACTTGTTAGGATTAAGTCTCAGTCTATACTTCTTCAATCATCAAATAGCTTACGCAAATGATCAAGATGTTCTTCTTGATGCGTGATCGAGCTATCATGTCGTCGATGTAGACCTCATCTCGTGATGAATCATGTCATGAAATAATGTTACCATAACTGACGATAAGTGGCGCTGCATTCTTCGATCGAGCATAACCTTGTAGCGAAGTGCCCCGTTATGAAGTAGTCTTCTCCATGTCTTGAGGCCATTTTGATCGATTGTAGGAGAAACCATCCATGAAGGAGAAAACCTTATCTTTGCGGTGTTGTCTACGAACATCAATATGAGGAAGTGGGAAATCGTCTTTCGGACTCGCTTTGTTCGGATCTACGTAATCCACACATTCGTACCTTACCATCCTTCTTGGCACGGGCACCACATTTGCAACCATTGTGGATAGGAGGTAGCAGCTAAGAAACACACATTAGGCGCTTCATAACCTCGGCTTTGATCTTCTCGACATCTCGGGGCATCTGACAGACCTACATTTCTTGGGAGAAAACCTTCTTTTATCGGCAATCGGTGTACCACAATATCAATGTCCACCTGGCGTGTCTTCGTATGTCAAGCAAAAACCTCAACATAGTCTCGTATCACGAACCAACCTTTCTTTAACAACATTCTCAAGACCGCTCCTATCTTGACCTCTTTTACATCTTCGTCGGTGCCAGTTCACAACCTCAACTTGCTCTTCGTGTGGGTGTATAACTCGCTCTTCTTCTTTGTGATCGGCAAGTTCTCTGGCACTTCACAATCTTCCTCACTTTCGTCTTGACGGTAGATCGGTTATCGAAGTCATATTTAGCACTAGCATAGGCGTTATTAACGAGATTCGAGTGATTACTGATTGTATCACGTGGGTGTGTGTAAGAAACACATAGCTTTTGAAGGGGTGATAAAGTAAAGAAAGAAAACAAACAATTGAATGCAAAAGTCCAGAATTTATTGAATGAAAATCATAAGCGAAGATAATAACCCTGAAGCGAGCCATGATGCCGGGCAAGGCACTAGGCTTTCAAAGTTTATTGTTCAAAACATAAAGAAATCGAAAAACAAAACAAAACAAAACAATTACTCGACTAAAGGAGATTGGTATGGCGTCTTGGTCTTCCAATTCTTGAGCCCATGATCAGGTTAGGAAGATCCACTTGCGATGTCGAAGCCGTTGTCGTCGTCTTCATAGCATGGATTCCACTCTGGCGTCGGAAGGAAGTTGGCGGCACGCTCGCGTATCATCTTGACCCTTGATGGTGAAGCCTAAACCCGGTCTTGTCAAATTTAAAGGAAGATCGGGGGCTGACCCCAAATAGTACTCTTTCCTTCTTCACGGGCTTGAGCATCTTTCGGTGAGGCCATCCTAGGCGGAGCTTGAGCAACCGGGAGTGGCGGGAGAGTCAGCGAGCACGACTACGGTATTGTTCAAAAGCTTGGAGTCTCGAAGAATTCTCCTTCCATCTCAAGGTATCGGAATGATGGAGATGGTGACCATATACTCTTCTTCACCACATCTTGTGACAACCTTCCCTTTCACCGGATATTTTAGTTTACGATGCAAGGTAGAGTAGCCGCCCCATGTATCAAGGGCGTCCAAGTAGGCAAGAGTGGTGGACGGATGTCCATGACAAAGAGTAGAGTCAAAGTGGGGAACCGACTTTATGAGTGATGAGCTCTCAAGCCTTCGCTTAGAACCATCAAAAGCTCTCACGATTATGTCCTTGGGTCTCGAACCAACCCTTGACATCAAGCCGATCAAAAGCGGTCTTGACGGGGATATTGAGAGGAGCGGTATCCACCAAAACATGAGATAACATAGTGCCCTTGCATTCAACGAGGCGTGCAAGGCTTTGTTGTGTTTCTTTCGGAAGAGCAAATCGACATCGAGAGAAGCCTAGGCCGTTGTTGGCAGCCAGGCTAGCAATACAAACTTGAATTGATCGGTGGTAGTGTCTTGCGGCACATGAGCATTCTTGAAACTTCACCAAGGCATTAGCATGAGCCTCGGAGCACAAAGCAAAGCGAGCATGGAAATCTTGGGCGAGTCATCTACATTCCACACATTGTAATCACTTTTCTTGATGATCTTGAATTTCCTCCATTTCTGTTTGGAGGTGTCTTGACAACTTCCTTTGGTACTTAGGTGAGCGGGATGAGTCAGGTTCTTTCCCTCTAGGCTGGGGATATTGATTGAGTAGGCGGAATGCGGTGAGTCATGATGTCTTTTGGAGGAGAGATTTACGGAGAGAATACCCTTCGATTACAGGTCACCTTCTTGGATCGGTGATGTTGTCAATGTCGAATAGAAACTTGATATAAGATCTTCAATGGTCGAGAGGTCTGCTTGGCGCCATGATAGTAAATATCGACTCCATAGTTCCAAGGATAGCTTTGTCGGAGGAATATGGCGGTCTTGGAGAAGTGATAATGAGAGGTGCCACTCTAGGCACGGATCGTGAGAGGAAATCCTTATTGTGTTAACATCGGCATAATCTTACGGGAAATCGTCACCCCATCCGGTTGCCTTAACATCTTCAATAGGAATCTTGTAACTATCGAGGGTGTACTTCACCATGTAATCATACTTTCCACTTGGCTGCCCCAAGGTATCCCACAGATAGCACAGTTTCTTTCGCATTGTCAATCTTCAACTTAGACATTTCTTCACACTTACGCCTTGGTGGTTTCAAAATAGTATCTCACGGTTGTCCATCATGCCGAACACGTCTTCTCAACCAAGCACAACCATCAGTGCGGATGGGCACCAACGACAATCCTCTGGGCATCTGGATTGACAGACTTGCAACAAATTCTTCTTAGGTCATCGAGGAATGGTCGAGTCATCTATGTTGAAGACATAAGTATCATCCCAACAGACATTGGAACTCTTGTCATGGTTAGGCATAGGGCGTTGATCACATTCGGTCTCGGGAGGATCAAACTCAATCTGCTTAGCTTGATCATATCTTGAATCTTGTTCTTGAGCCCAACAATTGTCGATATCGTGCCACAGGCTATTGGAATGGTAAGCACACTTAGCATTAGGATTGTACCGGAGAGGTATTGACATTACGGAGGATCCCTCAAGGTAATTAGCTCGCATTCAACATGTGTTGCAAGGCTTGCGACAAAGGCATGTTGATCTTCGTAAAGCTGTCTTGGGGCGTTACGGCTACAGCGTTGTCCGTGAGGTTGTCTTGATGCGGGATTGGAATCCTGCCCCCACAGTTGGTAGCGGTCGGTCTTGGCTCGGCTTTTCGACCATACACGCATTAGATTCCTTCTTACCACCAAAAGATCTCTTGTTGCATTTGATGATGACTCTGCAATCTTTCCTCTTGATACCGACTTCAATCGCTGCTTTGTCAATATCAACTCGGTGAATCCGGATGAGAATTTCAATCGGATGATTGAAGAATGGGCTGTCGGTGTTCCCATAAACATATCAACCAACTCCCTATTGGACAAGGGTGGTTGGACTCTGCTGCTAGATCTCTCCTTACAGGCATACTCTTTGAACTTCTCACGACCCATAGACATGCTTTGTAGTTGCATGCGAGTGGGTGTCAACTCGACATTGTACTCATCTTATGCGTGAAAGCATCGTAAATCACTCCAAATACGGATCGGTCATTCTCTGGTGATAGTACCACTCCAATTGAGTTCGGACAAACTCTCTTGAAAATAGTGCATCCTGACTTTACATCATCGGTGTGGGGATTGATCTTACGGACATAGGACTTCAAATGCGACTTAAGGCAAGACATGCCATCATACTTGGCAAAGTTGGAACTTTGAACTTGGGAGGAATCACAACACCGGAACAAGACTCGGATCATCAAAGTTCGGCCGGACATCTTGGGTTTTCCACGCATTAGACGATCTTGAAGTTGTTTGTACTTGTCATCCTCATCAGTGTTGGCTATAATCGAATGGTCCTCTCCTCCTTTCTTTGGTTCCGCTGCTCACCTTCATCACCCTTGGTACTCCCTCGGTATGGACACTTCCTTGAGAGGCTCGATCCGGTGACCACTTTAGGACCCCCTTTGAAGCGTCTACCCATGTTGAGGAGACCAACAACTTTCTTCTTCTTGTTGATGAGCTTCTTGGATCTTCTTGGCCTTGGACCAAGGTTGTGAACATCTGCTTGGCCGAGGCATTACGAGCACAGAGATCTTTGTGATCATTCAAGAGCCATTTACGCTAAAATAAATAGCGAGCAAATGAGAAAACCAATCTCAATGTACACTGATGCAATGTTATGATATGCTATCGATGTTTATGCAAATGCAATGCAATGTTTTCAAGGACCTTAGAGATTTAAATTTGTTAAACAAGCAATGAACAAACATTTATTAGTACTTTTCATTATTCTTTCTTCTTTTTAAGTACAAGAGATAGTTCAAAACAATAAAAGAAAACATAAAACATCCTAAAGCTCTAAGTCTCCATGGCGCTTCCTCTTGGTGCCGATGTAGCGTTGATGTTTCGCTCCTCGTGAAGTAGCTTTGTCAACTCTAGCACTTTCTTCTCGCTTGCATAACACGAGTTTCAAAGGTATCCCTCTCTTCTTTAAGAATCGGGATCTCTTCAAGTCTTCAAATCGGTAGGCATGTCGGGATGGAGAACAACATAGGGTATGTCACCTATAGAGTTCCATAATTCTTGGTAAAGCAGTGAATGGCATCATGAGGTTTTGAGCTCGAGCTCGCACCCATTTGAGGTAAGGTTCCCAAGGAATGGAGTTGGTGCCCCAAAGTCTTGGTATCGGTCTTCTTTACCATGCCCCACATGTATAAACCTTAAATCGGTGATGCGGAGATCGTGGTTGTAGTCGAACACAACATCTTGGAGAAGCATATCATGTGGACCATCTCTTGAGCAAAACCAAGCGTAGAGCTAAAGAAGGGTTGTAAGTGATACCTCCCTTATACCAAGTAGCGGTACATTAGGAATTCTCCAGCGCTCAATGAATGTGAAGTCCTTTTGAGAGAAAAGACTCCAACGGATATCTGAATGAGAGAGTGACATCAATCTTTGAGACCATCTCAACCTTTGTTCATTCTTCAAAACTGATGGAGGAAGGTGCGAAATAAACCACCTTGAAAGTAACGGTATGCAACACATGAGAGTTCCTTGTCGCTTAGTAATGCAGTGTGGAAGAATGTAGGATGTCTCAAGTAAAGTAGGCCTTTGGATTACGGGTAAGGAACAACTTGATGGCATTGATATCGATGAATTGATCCGAGTTAGGAAATAGAACCAAACCATAAATTAGCAAGGCCACAATGTTCTCAAATGCATGGAAACTCATAACTTTGAGGAATTCTCGGGCTTTCTTGATTAAGAACTTGGAAAGTAAACCCTTAACTCCACTTCTAGTTTCCCAATTGGCTTCAATGTCTGGGCGCTTAAGATGTAAAGCGGATGCAATGTCTTCGTACTTAGGAACCTTTTCAAACCGTGAATGGCATTTGGTCAAGAATAGGTATCCCAGTAGCTTAGAGAACTCTTCAAGGTAGGAACCAAGCGATAATCGGAAATGTGAAGCAATGGTGTTTGGATCAAAGAAGCTGAATAGGACATGCATCATATCTTCTTCAAAAGGAGATAACCAAATCAAGCGAGATAACCATGTCTTTTGATGGGCTGAGCATGGTGGGAATTTACGAAACCAATTCTTTGGTGAGAAGGTATACCCATGAAGTTGATTCGGATAGTATTTCTAGAAGCCATAATTCCTACAAAAGCAGCAAAGATAAATCCCTAGGTCCTTGAAATAGTTAGAAATGATATGCAATGCGGATGATGTCATGATGTCATGTTTAGCACACACAAACAAATCACACAATGAGCCTAGGTTTAAGGCTTGCATGAGGTATAGGTGATTACCCTACCAAAGTTTGAGTTGGTTCATCTGTCCTATAATAGTAAGGGTTCTAGGAATCTCACATCATAGATCTTTCTCGTGGCGCTTATTTCAATCTGACCAAGTGGTCGATCGAAAATGTCCCAAAGTCTAATCTCAATGGCGTAGCATCAGTATCAACCAACCTCGGTCTACACCAAAGCCGACCATCTCACTACCTTAATGGCTAAGATGGGTCAATTAAGGTTCTAAAAGTTTAGTTAGCGCTTGATGACACCACGAAGCCAAATACTATCTTCAACTTGGGAATGAAGAGTATCGGGACAACCAAAGTGTCACGCTAACGTAGCCATCATGTTGACCGCGTAGTTATCGTCTAGCGGTCGCGATGATCTAATGCTACTTACCTAAAAAACCGGATCGGTGTAGGATCCCCAACAATATAATACCAAGCAACCCTTAAAGATAAAGCATACAAGTCAACGAGAAAGCATTAAGGTTATCTAGAAATCCTAAGGCAATTCTCTCTTTTAGGGTGTAGTCCCAGTAGTCGCGATTACATGTCTGGTGAACTGACTTTATAGGATTTTGTATCCAAATGTGCGGATAGCAAGAGTCGCCACCGACTTTTATTTTTATCAATTAAGGGAAGGTAAAAGTAACAAAAAGACCTTCGTTAGATTACGAGTTCGGGAGAATGGTTATGAAAAGGAAGGTATTAGCACCCTTTCCATCCGTAGTTATCTACGGGCTCTTAGTTACTCTAGATCACTTTTAAAATTGCTTTACGTGTGTTTGACAAAGAATGTTTTGAAAAGAGGCATTTCGCTTTGACTTTGTAATGACTCATGTAGGAGTATAAAAGTGTTCGGAAATGTGTTTGTTTTGAAAAGAGTTTGAACTTTGAAAAAGAGTGTGGTGTGAAAAGCATTTGATAGAGCAAGCAACTAAAGACTTATTTACCCACTCGAATTGGTCGTTTTGTTGTACTTCTACATTCCTTTAGAATAGCGCTAGCCATACCATTAGTTAGTAGGTAGCTCTATTCGTTGGATGTAAGCGGGACATTCGAAGGGACATCGGATGGTCATAGAAGGCAACTTGTAGGAAGTATCCTAGCACATTCGAAGGGACTATCATCATTTTTCGTGGCGACAATCGAGGTCAAGATCATGTATTCGGAGGCGACATCGTGGGTCTTATGATCTTTGTATCGAAGGGACTATGATGATTTGTTTGGAAGGCGGCGGTGCTAGAATACCTCTACGTTCGAGGACATGACCATTTGAAATCGAAAGCATCGAGAGAATTACCCTAAAGGTGCGTGTGTGAAAGAAGTGTGTTGAATTGAATATATTATCTTGAAAATTAGTGGGCTAAGTTAATTTTAGTCTTGCCATACGCCTAATTACTAGCAATTGATAAGTGCGGAAAGTAAAATCACGAATAAGCGGAAATGTAAAGGTGCGGAAAGTAAATCCTCGCTATTACATGGCTTTAGGCGGATACATAATTTGAAATCACGGAAAATAAAGTCCTAATTAAAACTATTACAACCCATGAGCAATTACATTATTGGAAAAATAGAATGATAAAATGATAAAGAAAATAAATGCGAATCGGATCAACTTTGTACAAAAAGGAAAAATCGGAAAATGCAATATGAATGAACAAGAGAAAAATGTTAGAAAAATGCAAATTTTAATGTGAGAAAATTAATATATCTGGAAATAAGATAAATAAACTAAAATAATTTTTGGGATTTTTAGAAAAGATTTAATAATTAAAATGCAATTAAAAGTGAATTAAATGCAAAAATATAAATAAAAATAAATATGCATGCAAAAGATATTTTAAATTTATTAAATTAAATAAACATTTTAGAAAATAAATGCAAAAGAAAAAATGTTTTGGTAATTTTTAATGCAAAATAAAATTGTGAAAGGAAATTAAAACAATGCAAAATATTGGAAATTAGAAAATATGAAAATAATTGAGTTTGTAAAAGAACAAAAACATTGGTCTTGCGAGTTGACTGGAGACCTTGTGTTCAAACTTTGAATCCACTTGCCTTTGCCACTATACGCATCCTTTGTTTGGGCGGGCGAGCGGATTACAAACACGTCGTGATGCTCGGATCATAAGCTTACGTCTTCCTCGTTTGAATTTTTAAAAACTCGGCGTCGGCCATTGTTCGGCGCTACAACTGGCTAATTCAAAATCAAGCACACATAATATAAATTAATTCTAAAGCCATGGTTCGATTCGGGCATCATTAGAATGCATTGGTACTAGTCTCGTGGTCCAACTTTGTTCTAAACATGAAACAAACATCAAAACTTGTTAATAATGCATGAATAATGAAACACGATTTTGAAAAAGTATGAACAAACCGATTCGTGATTCCTTGATTTTGGATGGTTTTGAGCAATGTGAGGTCTGGATTGACTCGAGAGGTATCAAGGAATGCAATAGACACCTTAGAATCGATTGAAAGCAATGAGGAACTAGGGTTGCAAATTGCTTCAAGAACGATTTTTGGCTTTTAGGTTAGGGTTTGGAGCAATTTTTTCCTCTCTTGATAGGTATGCATCAAGTATATATCTTTGGATGGATTTGGGATTGAATTTGGAAAAATTAATCAATATTCAATGGAAATCAAATTTGATATTCTCATGAAATCAAATTTTCAAACTTTGTCAATTTCAATCCAATCTTGCCAAATTTGATCTAATTTGAAATTCTTGGCATTTATGGGTTGATTGGATCACAAAGCAATAAAATCAATCTTCAATTAATTTTGATTTTATAATTTATTTTAAGATTTAATTTGCATTTAAATGAATAAATTACAAATTAAATAGAAAATATAAATCAAAAATTCGTGGCATTGGGCTTGGACATTCCTAATTGCATGAGGAACAAGTTAGGATGAAGAAAAAGTAGGCCCATTTGCAAAAGATTTGATTTTTTGAAGTATCTCTCTTTGTGCATTCTTCCAAAATTGCCCAACTTGTGAATGGTGTAACTTGCTCAATTTTCCACATTATTGAGTGTTCTTGGACTTTTTGGAAAGCTCTAAGAGTCCTCTAAACAATGTCTTTGGTCTCATCTCAATTGGAGTTACCATACTCAATATATCTTCAAAACAAAAGTTGACTTTTGTTGACTTTGAAAATGACACTGTAATGTTTTGAGCTATACCTCTCAAATGAAGCATTTTATGGACATTCTTGTGAGACATGAAGTTGTAGAAATTGAATTTCCTTCAAAATGAGCTTTGGTGGAAAATTTACGAGAAAGTATGAGAAAGTTATGATCGTCAAAGTTGGTTGACTTTTCATCTAGAAACCCTAATTTAGAAAGTTTGACTTTTGAGCAAATCTTGAGTTTTCTTGATGAATCACGATCAACCCTTGATCAAATGATGAATGTTACTTCAAAATGAGGATGTTGAACAAAAATCGAAGTTTTTTGTATGTTGACCACGATTGACTTTTGTCCAATACGATTTTCAACCATCGAGCAATTATGAGGAAACTTGACTTGTGAGCTTGAAACTTGACATGGAGAATCTTTGAAGCATAGGAGGAGGCATGAAGACCATTGGATATGTTGCAAATCCATCTTGACTTGAGAGATACCAAACCCTAGTTTGGGTTGATTGTCTAGGAGAGAGTTTATGTGATCAACTCTTGAGGAATCCTTGAGCATAGATGTATGAAATCTTTTGAGAAGATGGAGGGCAAATTTTGGGGTATGACAACCACCAAGGAGCTCCAGGGCATAATATTTAGAATTGTTATTCATTGATGTCAGAATTGAAAAAGATGGCCAGATCAAGTCTTTTGTCTTTCAAAGACATGGGTCCTAATGTGCAAGGGAATCCGTTGCCCAAACATGCAAATGTTGTAAATATGATTGATGGAGAAATCAGGGTTTATAATGTGAATTCGATCATTGGAGATCTTGTGAACATGCATATTGCTCTTTGTAAAGTTGGTTATTGCACTCAGGATCATGCTGCTTGTAATATGTGCAGCGAGGATACTCGTGGTTGTGATAAGATAAAGAGTGATCTTCAAAATATGATGGACAGGAACCTTATTTAGGTTATTAGGTTGAAGGATGAGCCTGAAGTTTAACTGAATGTTGTCTATGGTCCTCCTAGAGAAGTTCAAATCCGTTATGTGAATGAGACTAATCTAATTTGGCGAATTTGCATGTTGAGTTCAATTTCATTGAAGGGAAAGAGGTGCACCAATATAGTGAATGCTCAGTATGTAGCACAAATCATTGTGGTTGTGATGATGTGAAAAGAGATATCCAGCTTCTGCTAGGTGAAGGCATTATTCCAATTGTAGTAAGAAAGGTTGGTTTCAACAATGGCATCCATATGATTGAAGGATCGTTTGATGAATCTGATGATGAATACATTTTGCTTATGAGTATTTCTCCGCTGATGAGTCTGGTGAATAAGCAGATGTAAACGTTATTGTGCCACATTTTGATATTCCCACTCCTGTGGAAGTGACCTATTACAGTAAGCCTTCAGTTACTCCTTTTGTTATTAGCTTACCCGGACCTGTCCCGTATAGTTCCAACAAGGTTGTGTCATTGTAACACGGTGAACTGACTTTGTGGATTTTGTATCGCAAATGTGCGGATAGCAAGAGTTGCCACTGACTTTTCTTTTATCCAATTAAGGGAAGGTAAAAAGTACAGAAAAATACCTTCGTTAGATTCTGAGTAAGGGAGAAGGTTATGAAAAGGGAAGGTATTAGCACCCCTTTCCATCCGTAGTTATCTACGGGCTCTTAGTATCTCTTAGATCACTTTAAAATTGTGCTTTCTGTGTTTGAAAAATGTTTTGAAAAGGCATTTCGCTTTGACTTTGTAATGATTCATGTAGGAATGTATACAAAGTGTTCGGAAATGTTTCGTTTTTGAAAAGAGTTTGAACTTTGACAAAAGTGTGAGGTGTGAAAAAAAAGTATTTTGATAGAGCAAGCAACTAAAAGTCTTATTACCTACTCAGAATGGTCATTTTCGTGTTAGTTTACGTCCCTTTAGAATAGTGCTATCCGTACCATTAGTTGGTAGGTAACTCTATTCGTTGGATGTAAAAGGGACATTCGAAGGGACATCGGATGGTCATAGAAAGCAACTTGTAGGAAGTATCCTAGCACATTCGAAGGGACTATCATCATTTTCGTGGCAATCGAGGTCAAGATCATGTATTCGGGCGACATCGTGGGTCTTATGATCTTTGTATCGAAGGGACTATGATGATTTGTTTGAAGGCGGTGCTAAGAATACCACTACGTTAGGACACCATTTAAATTCGTAAAGCAGCGAGAGAATTACCCAAAGGGTGCATGTGTGAAAAGTGTGTCAATTTCGGATATGTTATCTTGAAAATTAGAGTGAGCTATGTTGGTTTTAGTCTTGCCATACCCTAATTACTAATATATGGTAAATTAAAATGTAAAGATGCGGAAAGATAAATCCTACGCTATTACATGGCTTTGGGGCGATACATAATTTAACGTCACGGAAAATAAAGCCCTAATTAAAACTATTACATCCCATAGCGGTTACATTATTGGAAAAAGAAAAAATAAAAAGAGGATAACAAAAAAAGATAAGAAATCGAAAATACGATGAAATTGAATAAGAGGAAAATGTCGGTAAAATGCATGAAAATATTAAATAAATAAGAAAATATAGAAATATGAAAAAGTTTGAAGTTTGTAAAAGAAAATGCAAAGGTCTGGCATGGTTCGAGCAGGGGACACAGGTAGTATCTTTGCATAGTGGCGCCTTAACCAAGAGCAGCATGTCCATGTTTGGAAACGGGCAGTGGAATGTAAACACCGTCACTCACATTGCCTCCATCACGCGCAAGCTTCGTCTTCCTCAATTTGAATTTTTGAAAATTCAGCGTCGGTCTTTGCTCGACGCTACAACCCTGGCTAAATCAAAAATCACATACAGATAATATAAATGAATTCTGAAACCATAGATCGATTGGAAACGTCATTCCGAATGCAATGGTAGTGGTCTCGAGGTACAATTTTTCCGTTTTAAGGAAACCCTAATTAGTGGTCAAGAACCACAATCATGGCATATCGTGTTTCGACCATGGAAATACAATTAACACCTTGATCCCTTGCAAACTTCTCACTAATCACAAAAACAACAACAAATCATGTTAATAATGCATGAATATGAGAAATCGATTTTGAAATATATTTGAACAAACCGAATTTGGATTCTTTGATTCTTGATGGTTTTGAACAATGTGAAGGTCTGGAATGCTTCCAGAGATGTCAAGGAATGTGTTTGAATCCTCAAAAACAATTGAAGCAATTTGGATCGATGGTTACCAATTGCTTGCAAGCCACGGATTTTTTGAGCTTCAATAGGGTTTCTCCAGCCAGTTTTTCTACCCTAATTCGTGTGGCATGTGTTGTATATATATAGTAGATGGACTCAGAGTTGATTTGAGAAAGAATCAATCACTAATCAATGCAAAACATATTTGATTTTGTACCAAATCAAATTTCCATCTTTTTGATCAATTTTCAATCAAATCTTGCCATATCCAACCAAATTTCGAAATTTCTTGGCTTTATTGAGTTGCTTGGCTCTCAAGGAAGAGAAAAATCAAATTTGCATTTAATTTTAATTTTATACTTTATTTTTAATTTAATTTGTATTTAAATGAATAAATTCCAAATTAAATAGAAAAATAATATAAAAATTCGTGGCATTGGGCTTGGATATTCCTAATTGCATAAGGAACAAGTTTGGATGAAGAAAAAGTAAGCCCATTTGCAAAATTTTTGATTTTTAGAAGTATTTCTCTTTGTGCACTTCTTCAAAATTGCCCAACTTGTGAATGGTGTATCTTGCTCAATTTTCCACATTTTTGAGTGTTCTTGGACTTTTTCGAAAGCTTTAAGAGTCCTCTAACCAACCTTTTTGGTCTCATCTCAATTGGAGTTTCCATTCTCAATATATCTTCAAAACAAAATGTTGACTTTTTGTTGACTTTTGAAAAGGACATGTAATGTTTTGATCCATACCTCTCAAATGAAGCATTTTTTGAACATTCTTGTGAGACATGAAGTTGTAGAGAATTGAATTTCCTTCAAAAAAAGAGGTGGTGGGAAAATTTTTGAGAAAGTATGAAGAAGTTATGATCAGTCAAAGTTTTGTTGACTTTTCACTGAGAAACCCTAATTTAGAAAGTTTGACTTTTGAGCAAATCTTGAGTTTTCTTGATGAATCATGATCAACCCTTGATCAAATGATGAATGTAACTTCAAAATGAGGATATTGACCAAAAATATGAAGTTTGTTGTATGTTGACCAGTTGACTTTTGTCAATCTGTTGATTTTCAACCATCTGAGCAATTGAGTGAGGAAATTTGATCTATGAGGCTTGAAACTTGACATGGAGAATCTTTGAAG
This sequence comes from Vicia sativa, assembly GCA_021764765.1. NCBI lineage: Eukaryota > Viridiplantae > Streptophyta > Magnoliopsida > Fabales > Fabaceae > Vicia > Vicia sativa. The sequence continues at coordinate 125,545,399 of CM038793.1, read as the reverse complement.
CATATGAGGAGGCATGAAGACCATTGGAGATTTTTGAAGTCCATCTTGATTTGAGAATCACCAAACCCTAGTTTGGGTTGATTGTCTAGGAGAGGGTTTGTCTGATCAACCCTTGAGGAATCCGTGAGTATGGATGCATGGAATGTTTTGAGAAGATGGTGGGCAAATTTTGGGGTATGACAGTCATACAGATAGAATGTAACCATTCTAGAAGGAGATGTTTAGGTTCCAATTCAACTGTTACCTCAAGTAGGATATATTGTTGATGCTAGTCAAATGACCAGAAGTGGTCGTGTATTTTCTCCTGTATTTCCAAAGTTGGTTGATGATGGTAAGAAGATTATGGAAACTAGTGTTGAACCCAAGAAGGTTGAAGGGAAGACTAGTGGGGTAACCCAAGAGAAATAAATCGATGATTTGTTGAAGATAATCAAGATGAACGATTACAAGATCGTTGAGAAATTGCTATAGACACCATCAAAGATTTCAATCCTGGCTCTGTTGATGAATTCTTCTGCTCATAGAGAGTCTCTAATGAAGGTTTTAGATCAGGAATTTGTTAATTATGATGTTCCTTTGGAAACTTTTAATAGTGTGGTTGGAAATATCACAACTTGCAATAATCGAGTTTGATGATGAATAATTGCCCGTTGAAGGAAGGAATCACAACATGACTTTGCACATTTCCATGAATTGCAGGAATGATGCATTGTCCAAAGTGCTTATTGATAATGGCTCCGCATTGAATGTTATTCCCAAAAGTACCCTTTCAAAGCTTAAATATCAAGGTCACCCATCGTCTAGTGGTATCATTGTTAAGGTGTTTGATGGTTCTCGTAAATCTGCTATTGGGGAAGTAGATTTGCCCATTCACATTGGCCCACATCTGTTTCAAATTACCTTCCCGTGATGGATATATTTCCTTCTTATAGTTATTTGATTGGACGACGTTGGATTCATGAGGCTGGTACTGTGACTTCGAACCTCCACCAGAAATTGAAGTTTGCCCGTGAAGGTGTTGTGATTATTGTGGAAGGAGAACAAGCTATGTTAGCTTCTCATTTATCCTCCTTTTCCATTGTAGAAGCTGATGAAGCCTCTGTTGGAATAAAGTTCCAATATTTGTCTATTGATAGTGTCCAAAGGAGTGAAGATTCTATTGCTTCGTTGAAGGATGTCCGTAATGTGGTTCAGAAAGGTTCTAGCACTTGTGTATGGGACAAGTTACTGAGCCAAACATGAATAATAATGGTTTTGGTTTAGGTTTTTCCACAAAGATTAGAAGAGAAATGTTGAAGTCAGGATCATTGCTTGAAATATCCAAATGTTTTCCGAAGTGCTGGTTATCTTGATCCTATTGTTCCACAAGTCAATGCCATTGTTGAAGATGGACTAGAGCAGGAAGTGCCCAACTTTGTGACGCATGGAACCAGAGTTTGTAATAGGACTGCTATTGACATCCCCACTTGCATTCACGTGTCTAAGTAATTCACTTTTTCTTGCTTAAATTTTCAAATAATGATCATTACACTCTGCCCGAGGTGAAAGTGATGTTGTATGGTAATAAGATCATTAATAAAAAAAAATTCATTCCAAATTGTGTCTTTTATTTTCTTCTTTTTTTCTTGAAAAAATGGTAATTAGAAAAAACCTTTCAAAAAATAATAATTGAATTGAATTTTCATAATCACTTGTCACATGTGTCAGTTTCTAAAATTGATCATAAACATATGTGCAGATTAATTCATAAAACCGTTGAAAACAATTACCCTGCGCCATCTTCCAACTTTGAACATCCTGTATATGTAGCCGAAGAAGAGGAATTTGATGAGACCCCTGAAGAGGTTTCTCAGTTGCTTGAGTGCAAGGAAAATACCATTCAGCCATACAAAGAGTCGTTGGAAGTCATTAACTTGGGTTCTAAGGAAGATGTGAAAGAAGTCAATCTTGGACCATTGCTACATCCTAAGGTGAAGATTCATTTGATTGAAATGCTGAAAGAATATGTAGATATCTTTGCTTGGTCGTATCAAGATATGTCAGGGTTAGATATTGATATTGTGGAGCATCATTTACCGTTAAAGCCTGAGTGCCCGCCAATCAAGTGGAAGTTAAGAAGAACTCATCCTGATATGGAGATAAAGCTTAAGGAGGAAGTTTTAAAGCATATTGACGTAGGTTTCCTTGAGACATTAGTCTAACCTTAGTGGATTGCCAATATTATGTCAGTACCAAAAAAGATGGAAAAGTCCATATACATTGATTACCGAAATCTGAACAAGGATATTCTGAAAGACGATTTTCCTTTGCCACACATTGATATGTTGGTGGACAGTACTGGAAAATGCAAAGTTTTCTCGTTAATGGATGTATTTTTAGGATACAATCAAATTAAGGTGGCTCCTAAGGACATGGAAAAAACAACGTTTATCCCACCTTGGGGAACATTCAGTTACAGAGTGATGCCCTTCGGGTTGAAGAACACTGGTGCAACTTACTAGAGAGCCATGACAACCCTATTCCATGATCTGATGCATAAAGAAATTGAAGTATATGTTTATGATATGATTTCCAAGTCCCAAACTAAGGAATATCATTTGGAAGATTTGTTGAAACGGTTTCGGCATTTGAGGAAGTATCTCCTCTGTTTGAATCCTAATAAATGTACTTTTGGTGTCCTGTCTGGAAAATTGTTGGGTTTCATTGTTAGCCAAAAAGGAATTGAAGTTGATCCTGATAAAGTTAGGGAAATTCAAGAGATGTCGGCACCAAGAACTGAAAAACAAGTTAGAGGTTTCCTCGGATGTTTGAATTACATTTCCAAATTCATTTCCTATATGACTGCAACTTGTGAACCAATCTCAAGCTATTGAGGAAAGATCCAAGTTGCGTATGGAAAGATGATTGCCAAAGGGCATTTGAAAGTATCAAGTTGTATTTGCTTGAGCTTCCTATCCTGCCCCCTCCCGTTGAAGGAAGACCATTTCTTCTATATCTGACTGTGTTGGAAAGCTCCATGGGATGTATTTTGGGACAACAAGATGAAACAGGAAAGAAAGAATATGCCATTTATTACTTGAACAAGTTCACCGATTGTGAATCCCGATATTCTTTGTTGGAGAAGACTTGTTGTGCTTTAGTCTGGGCTGTAAAGTGTCTGTGACAATATATGTTGAATCATACTACTTGGTTGATCTCTCAAATGGATCCAATCAAGTACATCTTTGAAAACCTGCTCTTAAGGGAAGAATTGCTCGTTGGCAGATGTTGTTATCTGAATATGATATTGAATACCGCACCCAGAAGGCTATTAAAAGTAGTGTACTGGCAGAATACCTACCTCATCAGCTGGTTAAGGATAATCAATCCGTTAAATTTTATTTTCCTGATGAAGATGTGATGTATTTAAAAATACAAGATTGTGATGAACCTTTACATGAAGAAGGTCTAGATCCAGATTCCCGATGGCGAATGGTGTTTGATGGAGCTGTGAATGCTTTTGGAAAAGGAATCAGTGCTTTTATCATCACTCCTCAATGAGCTCACATTCCTTTCATAGCAAGATTGATGTTTGATTGTAAAAATAACATGGCAGAATATGAAGCTTGTATCATGAGTCTTGAAGAATCCATCGACCTCAGAATCAAAATTCTTGATGTGTACGGTGATTTAGCTTTAGTAATAAATCAAATTAAAGGAGATTGGGAGACTCGTCACCTTGGCTTAATCCCTTACAAAGATTATGCAAGGAGGCTGTTGACTTTCTTCAATAAAGTAGAGCTTCACCATATTCCTCTAGATGAAAATCAGATGGCAGATGCCTTGGTAACTTTGGCCTCTATGTACAAAGTGAACAAGTGGAATGATGTACCTTAGATAACCATTAAGCGCCTTGAAAGGCCAGCTTATATATTCGCCATGGAGGTGGAAAAGGATGATAAACCCTGGTATCATGACATCAAGCACTTCTTGATGACTCAAGAGTATCTGGTTGATGCGACAAGCAAAGATAGAAAGACTTTGAGGAGATCGGCTGGTATTTTCTTTCTCAATGAAGGTGTGTTATGCAAAAGAAATCATGACATGGTCTTTCTCAGATACGCGGATAGACACGTTGATGCATGAGAATCATGAGGGTTCTTTTGGTACCCATGTCAATGGACACTCTATGGCTAAGAAGATGCTAAGGGCAGGATACTATTGGTTGATAATGGAATCCGATTGTTACAGATTTGCGAAGAAGTTCCATAAGTGTCAGATTTATGATCATAAGATTCATGTGCCTCCTACACTTCTCAATGTTATTTCTTCCCCCATGGCCTTTTTCTATGTGGGGTATTAACATGATTGGGATGATTGAACCCAAGGCTTCTAATGGACTTTGTTTCATCTTGGTAGTAATTGATTACTTCACCAAGTGGGTTGAAGCGGCTTCTTATGCCAACGTTACCAAGCAAGTGGTAGTCTGATTCATCAAGAATAATCTCATTTGTCGGTATGGTGGGACTAGCATCATCATCACTGATAACGGCTCGAATTTGAATAATAAAATGATGGAGGAACTTTGTGAAGAATTCAAGATTGTTCATCACAACTCTTCTCCTTACAGACCCAAGATGAATGGGGCTGTTGAAGCTGCAAACAATAATATCAAAACGATCATCTAGAAGATGGTCGTCACCTACAAAGACTGGCATGAAATGCTGTCATTTGCTTTACATGGATATCGCACTTCAACAGGGGAGACCCCTTTCTCTTTGGTTTATAAGATGGAAGCAGTGCTCCCTATTCAAGTTGAGATTCCATCTTTGTGTGTAATATTGGAAGCTGAATTATCTGATGCTGAATGGGTTCAAAATCAGTTTGACCAGTTGAATTTGATTGAGGAGAAGAGAATGACTACTTTATGTCATGGTGAGTTATACCAAAAAATAATGAAGAAAGCCTTTGATTAGAAGGTCAAACCTCGTGTATTCAGAGAAGGCGACCTCGTGCACAGAAATATCATTTCTTTAAACTCTGATTCTAGAGGTAAGTTGACTCCCAAATATGAAGGCCCATACGTTGTCAAGAAAACCTTCTTTGGTAGTGCGTTGATTCTTGAAACTATGGATGGCGAGGAGTTCCCACGTCCTCTAAATGCTGATGTAGTCAAGAAATACTTTGCCTAAATAAATAAAAGAATAACTCGCTAAGTTAAAAACCCGAAAGGGCTACTTAGGAAAAAAAGAGCGTCTCGGTAGGCTGAAAACCCGAAAATGCGGTCTAGGCAAAAATTAGAGACATAAACAAAATAAATCTCCTGGTAGGCTGAAAACCCGCAAGGGAAGTCTAGGAAAAAGTTAGGGACTTACATGGGAAGTAACTATATCAAACAAGACGTGATCATAGAAGCAACAATCTGCATGGATTATCTTCATACCTCAACTGAAGACTACAATACAGGAGTTCAAAGTTGTTAGGGAGAATAGTGTTCATTGTTCTTCGATGTACCTTTTCCATGTATTTACCATTTTTTTCAAAACTTTCTAATCTTCTATGGAGTCATGCTATTGGAAGACTACCATTCTATCAATAAAAATTGAGCCTTTATCAAATTCCTTGGCAATCTTCTTTTATTTGGTTTATAAAAATATTATTTTATTAGAACATACTTGCGAAAATTTTGCAATTTAAGTGTGTTTACTGCGGATGTGAAGCAAAGGGATAAGATGGCATTGTCCTAATAAAAAACGAGATTGATAACATTGAAGTTCGTACCATGAGGACCTCTATAACATTTTTCGTTCGAATGAGATATAAGTGCAAAGTGGATTGTTCCCACAGAATGTCCCATTTTTCCCCAAAAGAGTTGGTAAGAGTAGCGCTCTAATGAGACATGGTGACATCATATGGGATGCTTCCATCAGAAGGAAACTGGGAATGTTTACGATATGCCTGCAGATTCTTTTGAAATTTGATGCAATGAAGAGCTAGCCTTCTGTTGATGGTTTGTGAAGACTTCATTTTGGATGAGTGTTGTCCATGTATTAGTCAACCTTCCATGTTGATCCTCAATAAAATGCCCATATGAATCTCACGTACATTCATTCATACACTATGCATAGCTAAACTTCATTCACATATGTTGATAATCAGGGTATGCTTCATCTTTCTGATAGAATGTCGACTTTAAGTAGAAAAAGTTCATCTTTCCGATAGAATGTCGACTTTAAGTAGAAAAAGTTCATCTTTCCGCTTTCTCCACTAAACTACCCCTCTAAGAAGAATAGAGTCTCGACCCTCTTTGTAAGCCTCTGTGATTTTTCAAATCACCCTTCCCTAGCTTGATTGTGGTTTGAGATCTAGTCTCTAAGAGGAATTATTACCTTGTTCTTCCTAGACTATGAGTTCTAATTAGAAAGCACAGTTATGTTAGGAAGATCTCATCTCTCCAACAAAGGTGAATCTAAGAGAATTCACTTGCATTATCCAGCAATATTGTTACAATTTTTCCTAACAGCAGGTGATATTCTCTTCCCACAGTGGTTGGTTTTCCCCAATGGGGAATCTCTCGCTATGGATTGATCGTATTTCTTCAGCAAGTTGAAGACTTGTTATGGAAACCTCTGAAAATTGATCTATCAGCTCATTATTGGCTGATTCCCATAGCTATGTGCAGCAAGATCTATTGTCCTGATGAATGCCAGCCTTGTCTTTATGGAAGGTAGTTTATCAAAGAATTGTTGTTCCGATGAATGGAAACCTTGTCTTTATGGAAGGTGGTTTATCGAAGATTTGTGATTCCGATGAATGGCAACCTTGTCTTTATGGAAGGTAGTTTATCAAAGATTTGTTGTTCTGATGAATGGAAACCTTGTCTGTATGGAAGGTAGTTTATCGAAGATTAATTGTTCCTATGAATGGAAACCTTGTCTTTATAGAAGGTAGTTTATCGAAGATCTGATGTCCCGATGAATGGAAACCTTGTTTTTATGGAAGGTAGTTTATCAAAGATTTGTGATTTTGATAAATGGTAGCCTTGTCTTTATGGAAGGTAGTTTATTAAAGATTTGTTGTTCCGATGAATGGAAGCCTTGTCTTTATGGAAGGTAGTTTATTGAAGATTTGTGATTCCGGTAAATGGCAGCCTTGTCTTTATGGAAGGTAGTTTATCGAAGATTTGTTGTTTCGAAGAATGGCAGCCTTGTCTTTATGGAAGGTAGTTTATTGAAGATTTGTTGTTCCGATAGATGGCAACATTGTCTTTATGGAAGGTAGTTTATCAAAGATTTGTTGTTCTGATGAATGGCAACCTTGTCTTTATGGAAGGTAGTTTATCGAATATTTGTTGTTCCGATGGATGGCAATCTTGTCATTATGGGAGATAGTTTGTCGTTGATTTGTTATATACTCCAATGGGCGGAATTTTAGGTCAATGATTGTATGATTGTTTTGGTCCCTTTTTTAGATAAAGTATTATGGTTAAAGAAGGAGTTCCAACCCGTCTTTGGTGAAGCACCAGAGCTCTTTCGAAAGTTAGTCTATTGTTGATGTTGTCTTCTTACCACCTATTGGTTAGAAACAATTTTTTGTGTTTATTCGGGGTTTATAGTTTACTATCTTTAGAAAGTTGGTGTCATTCCCTTTTTTTTGCTAACTACTCTGTGAGGAGATAGTTCGCCGTCTATCTAAGGATTGTTGTTGTTATTCCCTTTCCGTTTTCTTTTCCTGTATTAAGTCAATAATATTATAAAAAAGTTGGGTTCCCAATCCCTAGTGAAGTCATGTTTTTCTCTCTCCCATAAGATTGAGCTTTTTTCCCCACTAGTTCGTCTTCTTGGATGATTTGTCTTTCTTAGTGTGTCTTCATTATCTTTGCTTCCCCCAGTGGTGTTCTGTTTCCCTTGTGAAGATCATCATCATATTACATTGCATAACCATTAAGCATTACATAATATCTTAGGGCCAAAAATAGGGATCATATTATATTTAAGTATCTTCTATCACAATCGAAGAAGGTTCCCTCTTATCTTGGATAGAAGAACGAAATAAGGGAAGCTATTGTACCCTAGTTTTTTCCCCTAAGATTCACTCATACTTCATATCATTGCATTACACAAAGATCAAATGGTCTCTCTCTCTCTCTCTCTCTCTTATCTTTGGGTTTGCCTTTGGGAGATCACCAAGCACCATTGAATGTATGTGATTATTTATGTTTAACTAACAATAATGTGTGCATACTTCACTCTCTAAATATTGTAGGTGAATGGTGCACAAGTCTCTTATTCAAGGAGTCAATAGGTTCATGTGTTTATTTGCATGCCTTCTCTCCTCAGTTCTCAATATTTTTGAAAGTATTGTCTCCCATTGAAAATTTATCTTGTCATCATCAATGATATCTCATCTTGAGTATATGCTTCATGTTTGAAAGACATCATCGAATTCAAAGAATTCACCATTCTATGGCCATCTACCTTGAATTAGGGTTTTGGACTTCTGAAGATCATATCTTGGTATTTGTGTGAAGTTTGTGGATGATTTCAAAGTCATTTGATTCTTAATAGGACTTATAATATGAATATGCTTATCTCCAAGGAGTTTTATTGATGAGAAGAGTGTTTTAGAAGTCTACGATTTCCCACTCTCTATATTGATACTTCATTTATCTTTTATGACTTCAAAGAATCATAACTTGGTCATCCCTTGTCTCCTTAAGCTTATTTTTCTTTGACAATGAACCTAAGGATGTCTAATACAACTTAGTTCAATTAGTAAGAAGAGAAAATGCTTGGAAATTTTCCTATGAAGTCAAAAGATTACAAGTCCTTGATGAATTTCTCAATTCTTGGTCAATCAACTTCAAGAGATCATATCTTGATCATCATCTATCACCTTGAGGTCATTCTTTTTGCAAAACAATCTTGAGGATGTGAAATTTATCTCCATAAAAATTTTAAATATTGAAAGTGTTTGGAAGTTTCTTGAAGAAATTAAAAGATTATAGGTCATTTACAAATTTCCATAAACTTCACAAGGCCATAACTTGCTCATTTTTTGGAGTTTTTGGTTCGTTCTTTTTGCAAAGTGCTCTTTGAGAGATCTACTTCATTTCATCTTTGAAAATCAAGAGAAAATTTTGAATGGAAGCCATGTTTGGATTGAAAACATTATAGGTAATTTTTTTCCTTGTACTCTCGCTTTCAAAGAGCCCAAGGTTGTGCCATAAGGGTCCGATGCTAAACATGTTTAACCGATTGCCTATATGAGTTTTGATGCAAATTACACTTGAAAAGAGGTCATTTGATGACTTTCGAGTCACATGTTTGGCACAAATTCACCCCAATTCCTTCTCATTTCCATCACCACTCACTCTCCTATAAATAAAGGATCATTCCTCACTCATTTCCTCAAGCTTTGATAGCGAAAACCCACCAAACTCTCTCTTGAATCGGTTTTACGCAACCGTTTCACTCTCAAAGCCATTCTAGTTTGAAATTAACCATTCATTCTTCTTGCTCGAACCTCACTAAAGCTAACAAAACAAGAATCGTGCCTTAAAGTTTCCTAAATCGTGCTATCCAGTCATGTTTTAGAGGTTTGAAAGTGAACTTCGTTCAAGTAGGAATCTCGATCAAACCTTGTAAAATAAAGCATCATTGTACTCTCCTCTTTTCTCGATCCTTGTGATCTTCCCATTTCATTTTCATCAAGTATTGGTGAGAATTCCATCAAAATCCTATTAGCTATTATTTCATCAAGTATTTTTCTTCACTCAGTTTAAATAAATTTTTCGTGAACATGTGGTTGAGATCGTCTTGAAGAGACGAATCCAAGGATACCACATATATTTATTATTTTACAGTTTGAGAATCACGTATGGAGGATTTCTAGAGGTTGAAGGCGGCCTCTGGCGTCATCTACAACCAATGAAAGCGTGACATGTGATTTTTCAAGCTGGTTGAGACTTTGCCTTACAGACGCAGCGTAATAAGAGCCCTTGGATCTGATTACTTTTGTGAGTTAGACTTGATCCAATGCGTGATATCTTACCTTGTTTTATTTTTTTAATTTAATTTTAATTCCTGATCCGCTGTGAAAACCAAGGAGGTCCATATCAAGCACAACGCGCAATGTGCATTGGATGTGATTGCTAACGCGTTTTGACTATGATCAGATGGTTCACATTTTTTTGGCTTTTATTTTATTTTATGATTTTATATTTTAAATGCTTTAAACTTTAAAAAATCATATAAAATTCATTTCTGACTCAAAAATTATGAAAAAATTCACAAAAATATTTTGAAATATTATGTTTCTGAATTTTCTTTTTTCATAATTTTATTTTCAGATTTGATATTTTTTATGATTTTCTATTTTATTGATGTTTTAATTGTTTTAAAATACTTTTTGACATTTTAAAATTCTGAATAAATTATGGAAGGATCCAATGGTCATTTGACAAATATTGGTGACCTCATTTTATTTTTATATCTGATTTTACTTTCTTTTTTTTTCCATTTATGGTTTATTTCACCTTTTATTATATTTTCTAAAAGTATTTTCTGACTTTAAAAAATTCTTAAAAAATTTGTCAACACTTGTTGACCTCTGTTTGACTTTGGATAATTTTCTTGAAATTTTATTTTGATGAAAAAATACTATTTTTGTATGTTGTCAATAAAGTCCAATTAAATAACTTAATTTCAAAATTACTTTTAAATCCTTTTATTTTTATTTTATATTTTATATTGCTGACTTTTGAATTTATTTTGGAGTCACAAATTTCGTCAACATCAACGGAATTTGGGTGTTGATAGGTCTCTTAACCAAATCCACCAAGAAAGTTGATTGATTTTGACGAAATTAGACTGAATAAATTCATCTGATGTAAAATAAACTTGGAAATTATTTCTTCCTCTTCATCTTATTTTCCTTTTGTCCCGATTCGGAGAAAGTGATCAATTGGTGGTATGAACTTTAACGTTCTAACATAAGCCCCAAAAGATGACTTGAGCTTTAATCTTGGTTCAACACTTGTGGCGCTTGTCGTGTGGTCGTGTTGATTTCTAATCAAGCTTCTGGAAATTTCCACTAAACTTGTCCATTTGAAATTCTCAATCATCTTTGATCAAGTGATGTGATAATTCTAAAACTGGTGATATACTTGAAAAAAAACAATTGAAACTTGTCGTGTTGTCGCGTTGATTCTATCAAGCTTTTGGCAAGTCTTCATGCGTAAGTTTCAAGATGGTCACCTTGCTGACGACTAACAATTAACAATTCAATGATATACTTGACAAGTTTCAAGATGGTAATCTTGCTAACCTTTATTAATTGCTTTTTATTTTTCGCTCTATACTTTCCGCATTTACTTTTATACTCTTTATTTATATGCACCTTTAATTTTAGCATTTACATTTTATGTCATTTTAGCTTTGCTCACTTGAGCATTTTATTTTCTTGTCATTTTTCCTTTGCTCACTTAAGCGTTTTACTTTCTTGTTATTTTAAGTTTGCTCACTTGAGCTTTATTTTCCTTTTTCGAAAACACTTAATAATTCAACCTAAACATAAAAACTTTTAATTGGACTTGGTTATTATCCTTGTGCTTGGAGTTTGATCTTTGGACTTAGGATTAGGATCCTTACCTCGACTTTGAGATCTTTGTGCCCTTGATGTTATTTTGTCTTGTCTAGTTATTATCTTTGTATGCGGGTTATTCCGTTATACTTGATTAAAGTGGATTTCCTCAAATCTGACGTTACTCTACCGCTTTTTCAAGACAAGAGTTCACAGAAAGCATTGATTTATCTTATGCTTTTTTTGTCGAGTTATTTGTTTCTTATGTGGTAATCAAAGGATGAGATATGGTATTGGCTCTTCATGTCAAGTATTAATCTTCTCACCGGTTAGATCTTTCTTTACTCTTACCTTTTACTTTATGCACCTAAGTTAGCGTTTTCATCTCCTCCCCATTCTTTAATTTTCAAAATCTTCCCGCTTTTTCAAAGGATTCTTGTTTTCAAAACATGAACCGCTTTCATAAAAAACTTGGACTTAGGTCCATGTATTTTCAAAATTCTTTTCTTAATAAACTTTCAATTCATTTAATAATACTTTGAATTTTCTTTTCACAAGACTAAAAAACACCTAACCTCATTCAAACATTTTGAGCTCTTTATGGCTTTTCTAGCTAACATTTTCTTACAATCAACCAACACACAACTCTAGTCTTTTTTATCTGAACTACTTGGTTTTGATTTCAACATTTCACAATGTTGGTATGTAGGCCTAGAACTTATTGGAAGTTCTTTCAAAGCAAAAATTATAAAAAAGATTTCTTTTCTCCCCCTACAATCCATTTTGTACATATACTCTGTTTTAGCACACATATACAAATTTTCAAAAAGGTTCCTGCGGAGTACCATTGATGCTTTGGGTGCCTAACACCTTCCTTTTTCATTACTAACCCCCGGTCCCAGATCGCTGATCTTTTTGTTAGGATTTTATTTGCTCATTTACCTAGTCCTTTGGGTAAAATAAAAGCGTGGTGGCAACTCTTTTGTTATTCTTTAAGTTAAGTCAATTCAATAGCTTATACTCGCAGTTTTTGTCGCTACAATCTGAAATAATAAACCTGCAAAAGATAATGATCCATACAAAGCAGACAAAGTATTGCATGTTCGTGCACAATTGATACACAGACACCTGCATGAAAGGAGTAAAACCAAACAAGCAGACAATAGGATGTGCGTTCATATGCAAACAAGGATCAGAATGCGTGTTCCTACACATTCCAATCAAAATTACCAGGAGAAACGGAGTAAAACCAAACAAGCAGACAATAGGATGCGCGTCTGTACGTAACCAATAATTATAATGCGCATTCTACGCATTCAAATCAAAAGGTATATGCAAGAAACCCACAATAACCAGATAATAGAATGTACACGTATGTGCACAAGCGATGGAATGCACGTTCATATGCATTCAAACAAAAGCACCTGCATGAAAGGACTAAAACTCAACAAGCAGACAATAGAATGTACATGTATGTGCACAAGTGATGGAATGCGCTTTCGTACACATTCAAACAAAAGCACCTGCAAGAAAGGGGTAAATCCCAACAAGCAGACAATAGAATGTACACGTATGTGTACAAGCAGTAGAATGCGCGTTCGTACGCATTCACACAAAAGCAGCTGCAAAGAAAGGAGTAAAACCAAACAAGCAGACAATAGAATGTAAACGTATATGTACAAGCGGTTGAATGTGCATTTATACGCATTCAAACAAAAGCACCTACAAGAAAGGAGTAAAACCAAACAAGCAGACAATAGGATGTGCGTTAAATGCAGAGACTAGGATTAGAATGCGTGTTCGTACGCATTCAAACAAAAGCACCTACAAGAATGGAGTAAACCCAAACGAGCAGACAATAAAATGTACACGTATGTGTACAAGCGGTAGAATGCACATTCATACGCATTCAAACAAAAGTACCTGCAAGAATGGAGTAAAACCAAATGAGCAGACAATAGAATGTATACGTATATGTACAAGCGGTAGAATGCACATTTCTACGCATTGAAACAAAAGTACCTGCAAGAATAGAGTAAAACCAAACAAGCAGACAATAGAATGTACACTTATGTATACAAGTGATGGAATGTGCGTTCGTACTCATTCAAATAAGTGGATAACCTACAAGTGGTGGAATGCGCATTCGTACGCATACAAATAAGTGGATAACCTACAAGAAGGTGCCAATCCAAGAAAAAATACAGTAGAGTGCACCTGCATGTGTGCAAGCACAACATAGGGATGCTAGAAGTCCACATCTCATGTAAAAGAGGTCAAAATACCTTGCACATAAAATAAATTATCAAAATTAAGAAATCAAGTGTTAGAAATAAAGCACCGAATGCAAAACTGATTGCAAATATGATTATAATCTAGTATAAGCATGTAAGAAGTGAAATAAAATCACAAAAATCTTAATGGGAAGGCGGTTTTCCAAAATCAGAGTGAAGAAATCAACTTCTCGGAATCGATTAAGAATCGCATGGTTGCTTTCAAAAGCACCAACGAATTCCAAAACATAAGCGGTTTTAATCAATTCCGAGTGGAAGTGGCATTTTTCGGACCTTAAAGTGACGGGGAAGCCACCCCGTTTTGGTACATTGCACTTGAAATTTGATTCCGAAACCTCCAAAAACGGTTCCGCCATGTGCCAAAATATAGGGAACATGTACCGTTATTTCGGACTTTCAAGGAAAAGTGGGTTTCGACACATGAAAATGCTAAAAAATGCTTATGGAATCATAAAATTCATGTATTGAATTAAATTCCGATTCAATTTTTGTTTGGTTTTGAAATGTGAGATGAATCGGGTTTTAATTCACTACATGTAATCAAAAAGCCAAAACAAAATGAAACACAAGCTATGTACAAGTTTGATTGAAAATTAATCAGAAAGTGTGCAAAAATGCATGTTTATGCATATTTATGTACATTTTGTGATGTGTAGATGAATGAAATGCAAGTGTATGAGATATCATATGCATATGATATTTTTTCAATGTAAATCAACTCTAAAAGCAATGCATGTCATGTATTATGTCATACAATAACCAATTTTATGATGTGTTGAAGTGTTGTGAAATCATACATGTGAAAAAGAGTGAAACTAAGGTTTCGACACACTTTAATATCACAAAAATTTAACATCGACGCACAAACTCAAATTGATTATTCCATATGCAAATGTATGAACATGTAAGGATGCAATTTATATCCCTAGTGTGAGTTTAGGTGCATGTATATGTGTTATGTACAACGCAAATGCACATAAAAGTCAAAATGCTATGAATGCTACATTTCGACACATGTAAGAATGCAAATTATGCCTTAATTCACATGGATCAATGCAATTTAATCAATCTATATGCTCTCTAATGCATGAGCATGTGATAGATGATGCAAAATGTACAAATTAATGGCCTAAATGCAAAGGAATACAATTACACAAGTGTATGTGTGATTTATGTACAACATTCCTTCACACCGACACACTTTAATGTCACAAAATCAGAATCAAATCAAAGAATTCGACAAAACAAATTCAAGAATTGGAATCCACACAGAAAATGCAATTAATTCGACTATTCAATTTCAAGAAAAGGTAAAAGTCAAAAATAGCTTAAAATAAGTGCTTAATTGAATTAATCACTTACTCGAACTTGAAGTTTGAGTCAAATTGAAGAGGAATTCCTTGTACTCCTCAAATAAAATACCAAATCCACTTCAAATTGATGATAATAATCAGAATTGAAGTTGAAATCAGAGTGGACAACTTGAATTAGTGAAAATTGAGAAGAAGGAAGAGCTTCCTTCAAGAAAGAGGTGCTGGTCGGGCTGTAGGAGGAGGAGGAGGAAGGGTTGGCCGGCCTCTTTGCAAGGAGGAGGGAGAGGCAACCGACTGGGAGCGTTTCCAGAAGGCCGATCGGAACAAGAGAAAACTGGTTAAGGCCAGTCGGTCAAGGGGAAAGTGATTGGATGCATACGGAGGAGCGCATGGAGGAGGCGGCCGGTAGGGTGCTTGGTTGGAGGAGGCGGCTGCAGGCCGGTTGGTAGTGGTGGCAGGCCGGAGGAGGTGGCTTCCATTCGGTTAGGGCGGTGGAACAAGGTGGCTCGATTAGGGTTTTGGCTTGGGAGGGAAGATTCCTTTTCAAATTTCCTTGAGTTTGTTCTTCAGAGTTTGAGAGAGAATTAGAGAATTGTGATGATATGAGATGAAATTTGAGAAAATGATTGTGTCTCCCTAAATTGTGAAGGCAAAAATTTATTTATAGTGCGAAAATTTGGGCCTTAGAGTGCCTTGGATCCATAATTAAGCCCAAATCGCGATTATCCGAATAATTTTCGTATTTAATATAAAACAACCAAATTCGTGCAGAATTTGAAGTCGAGAGTAAAAATTTAGACTCAATCGGACGAACGGTCCAGGCGATACAGATTTTTGAAGTTTCAGCACAGTTTTCAAGCGTTTGACACATGCTAAATTTTATTTGCGCACTTCGGAGAAATTGCCTCGAACGAGGGTCTTCTGATCAAAATTTGAACTTGGGTCTCTCTGAGACAAATGAAGCCAACAAAACTTGTGAACTTTTGGCACTGATCCCACCTTGTTTCGCTAGAAATTGAGCAAGATATGATTTTTCGAACTTCACGTATTAGATGAAAATTGCTCGGTTCAGCTCGAAAACAACTCTGAAGAATAAAACATTCTCTTAAATGGTAAGGAATTTGTTCTGGAGTTGAAATGAAAGTTAGATATAATTCCGATACGGAATTATAGACACCGACCTTACTCGTTTCAATTTTCCATCTAGGAATTACGAAAGTTTGAGTGCCTTGGCAATTACAACACTAAAATTTAGTTTAATCCATTTGATAAATCAATTCCTTTGGGGACTTTCTTCACATAATTTGCGTCCGGATTGTGAATAAAAGTTGTATATAATAATGAGAGGATGGCCTATCAAAATAATCAAAAATACCCGACAGTGAGAGTTATGCCTTAGGAGCATGACCGCATTAAGAACCCAAAATTCACTTTATTGAGAAATAAGCAAATTAATTCTTTTTCTTGATGAAACGGCCTCCGATATGAACAGATAAACTAAATAATAAATTGATACAATCCCAATGCTCATAGAATCAAACCCAAAATAGCTTTGTGACCAGAAAATCTTGCAATAGCCATACAATGAAAATATCGACTTTTGGCTCAAAATTATCTAAAACGACCAAAACACAGTTTCTTCCACAATTTGAGATACCTTGAACCAGGTAACCTCATGATCAGTGCTATGCATGTATATTTATAATAATGCAATTATAAGCCAGAAACATCAAAATAAAGAGGGTAAATTTTGGGGTACAACAGCTGTCCCTATTCAATCATCCTCTAACTTAGAAGCGAGGTTGGCGTCTGCCTTCTATCATACCCCAAAATTTGCCCTCCATCTTCTCAAGACATTCCATACATCCATACTCAAGGATTCCTCAAAAGTTGATCAGACAAAACTCTCTCCTAGACAATCAACCCAAACTAGGGTTTGGCAATTCTCAGCTCCAGATGGACTTCCAACATCTCCAATGTTCATCATGCCTCCTCATATGCTTCAAAGATTCTCCATGTCAAGTTTCAAGCCTCACAAGTCAAGATTGCTCGAAATTGCTCGGATGGTTGAAAATCGGTTGTATTGGACAAAAGTCAATGTGGTCAACATACTGATCAAACTTCATGATTTTTGGTCAACATCCTCATTTTGAAGTTACATTCATCATTTGATCAAGGTTGATCATGATTCATCAAGAAAACTCAAGATTTGCTCAAAGTCAAACTTTCTAAATTAGGGTTTCTAGGTGAAAAGTCAAGCTGAACTTTGGTGATCATAACTTTCTCATACTTTCTCAGAAAGTTTTCCACCACCTCTTGTTTTGAAGGAAATTCAATTCTCTACAACTTCATGTCTCACAAGAATGTCCAAAAAATGCTTCATTTGAGAGGTATGGCTCAAAACATTACAGGTCATTTTCAAAGTCAACAAAAAGTCAACTTTTTGTTTTGAAGATATATTGAGCATTGAAACTCCAATTGAGATGAGGCCAAAAAGGTTGGTTAAAGGACTCTTAGAGCTTTCCAAAAAGTCCAAGAACACTCAAAAATGTGGCAAAATGAGCAAGATACACCATTCAGAAGTTGGGCAATTTTGGACAATTGCACAAAAGGACATTTTGGTCAAAATGCAAAATTTTCCAAATGGGCCTATAATCTTTTGATCCAAACTTGTTCATGACATTATTTGTGACCCATAAATGCTTGGCCATGGCAATTTTCTATTTTATTAATTTATTTTTGAATTTTAAACCATTTAATTCAAAATTAAATTATATAAAATATGAAAATAAGGTATTTTTTCAAAGGAATGGTTTTATATCATGCTTGAGGTCCAAGAAAGCCCATGAATCTTACCAATTTCGTGCTAGCCTCTACATTGATGAGAAAATCAAATTTTTGCCAATATTTGATTTTATTTGAAAAATATAAATGCACATTGATGATCCAATCTTTTCCTTGGTTTTCCTCTCACAAATCCTTCTATAAATACCAAGCAAGTACAGCTGAGGAAACCTAGCTCAAAGCATAGCCCTTATTCTTTTAAAATTTCTCAAGAAACTTGAAAAATCAATTTTGTTTTCACCGGTTTCAAGGTGTATTAACCATCAATCTTACTCCTTGACATCCCATAATGAAATCAATCGTTACTTGAAGCCAAGACACCCAATCGTGCCCTACTGCTCCGATTTGGTACATTTGTGAAATTAGATTTATTTATCATGCATTGTTAACTATTTTTGTGTGTTTATTTGTGTTCAGGAGGTTCATTAGAACGCATTAGATGCATCACATGCAAGCATACGCGTAGAAATTGATAGTTGCCATTGTTAGGGCAGTTCAGTCTCTTTTCTTCGAAACTCATTACACAGGCCGATTCAACGCAAATGGACATCACCATTGGATTCAGGAGGTCCAATTTAGGGGGGTAGGGTTCTATTTTCTTGTTTATTTCGCGTATTTTTGCAGGTTGGAAAATCAACCCACCGGAGAAGATGACCGGTGTTAGGGTTCCGGTTGCTGACTCCGGCGTGGACTCCTTGACCGCATGCGTGGCGTTATCGCCCTCTCTGATTCGCTCATTCCATCCAACGGGGACCCCACCAGCTGACTGGGCCCTGACTTCACCAAACAGCGACGCGTGTTGCTCAAGATCACATGTTCCCAATCCACGACATCAGATGCAAGGTGGCGTAGTGGTAGTGGCGAACTCAAGGTTTCACCGGGGTCATCGATTCGAACCGACTGGGACTTGGTTTTGTTTTCTTTTCCAAACTCAAACTATTTTCTTATTTTCCATATTTTCTTATTTATTTAATATTTTGCATCAATTTTAATTTCTTTTCATATTTTTATTTCATGCATTAAAATCATCAAAATATTTTTCCTTTTGCATTTATTTTCGAAAATGTTTATTTAATTTATAAAATTAAAAATACAATTTTGCATGCATATTCATTTTATTCATAATTTAGCATTAAAATCACTTTTTATTAGTTTTAATTATTAAAATGCATCCAAAAATCCCAAAAATTATTTTAGCATATGAATGTTGTTTCCAGCATGTCATATTTTTCTCATTCAAAAATTTGCATTTTTACTAATATTTTTCTCTTATTCAATTTCATCGTATTTTCAGATTTTCTTATCTTTTCAGAGGTTGTTCCGTTTCAGACGGTTTCTTTTACTGTTTTCATTTTTTCAAATTGTGTAACTGTTTATGGGATGTAATAGTTTAATTAGGGCTTTTATTTTCCGCAAGTTTAAATTATGTATCGCCCCAAAGCCATGTAATAGCGTAGGATTTATATTTTCGCACTTTACCTTTCCGCAATTTAAATTCCGCAACCTATAAACTGCTAGTAATTAGGCGTGTATGGCAAGATAATAATCAACATAGCTCACTAATTTTCAAGATAAAATATCTGAAATCAACACACTCTTTCACACATGCACCCCTTAGGGTAATTCTCTCTCGTTGCCTTACGAATACAAATGGTCATGTCCCTCGAACGTAGAGGTATTCTAGCACCGTTGCCTTCAAAACAAGTCATCATAGTCCCTTCGATACAAAGATCATAGACCCACGATGTCGCCTACGAATACATGATCTTGACCCTCGATTGTCGCCTCGAAAATGATGATAGTCCTTGAATGTGCTAGGATACTTCCTACAAGTTGCTTTCTATGACCATCCGATGTCCCTTGAATGTCCCTTACATCCAACGAATAGAGTTACTTACCAACTAATGGTATGGATAGCGCTATTCTAAAGGAAGGTAAAACAACACGAAAACGACCAATTCTGAGTAGGTAATAAGACTTTTAGTTGCTTGCTCTATCAAATACTTTTTGCACCTCACACTTTTATCAAAGTTCAAACTCTTTTCAAAACGAAACATTTCCAAACACTTTGTATACATTCCTACATGAATCATTACAAAGTCAAAGCGAAATGCCTTTTCAAAGCATTTTTGTCAAACACACAGAAAGCACAATTTTAAAGTGATCTAAGAGCAACTAAGATCCCGTAGATAACTACGGATGGAAATGGGTGCTAATACCTTCCCTTTTCATAACCTTCTCCCTTACTCAGAATCTAACGAAGGTATTTTTCTGTACTTTTACCTTCCCTTAATTGGATAAAAATAAAAGTCGGTGGCGACTCTTGCTATCCGCACATTTGCGATACAAAAATCCACAAAGTCAGTTCACCGTGTTACAGAACTGGCGACTCTGCTGGGGATAACCCTAAGGAGAGAATTGCCTTAGGGATTTCTAGATAACTTTTACTGCTTTCTATTTGACTTGCTTGCTTTATCTTTAAGGGTTGCTTGGGTATTATATTTATGGGGGATCCTACACCCGGATCCGGGTTTCCTTTTAGGTAAGTAGCAATAAATCGTCGCGACCGTTAGACGTATATCAAAACGGTCAACATGATGGCTACGTTAGTGTGACACTTTGGATGGTAGTGAGATGGCCGACTTTGGTGTAGACCGAGGTTGGTTGATACTCGATGCTACGCTCATTAAGATCAAACTTTTGGGATATTTTCGGTCGACCACTTGGTAGTCGTATTGAAATAAACGCCCACGAGAAAGATCAATGATGTGAGATTCCTAGAACCCGGTTACTATCATAGGACAGGATGAACCAACTCAAACTTTTGGTGGGGTAATCACCTATACCTCATGCAAGCCTTAAACTTAGGCTCATTGTGTGAATTGTTTGTGTGTGCCAAACATGACATCATGACATCATTCGCATTGCATATCATTTCTAACTATTTCAAGGACCTAGGGATTTATCTTTGCTCTGTTTTGTAGGGGATTATGGCTTCTAGAAAGACTATCCGAATCAACTTCATGGGTATACCTTCTCAACTCAAAGAATTGGTTTCAGAAATTCCCGATCATGCTCAGTTCATCAAAAGACATGGTTATCTACTTGATTTGGTTATCTCCGGTTTTGAAGAAGATATGATGCATGTCCTATTCCAGTTCTTGATCAAAACACCATTTCTTTACATTCCAGTTATCGAGTTGGTTCCCACCTTGGAAGAGTTCTCTAAGCTACTTGGGATACCTATTCTTGATCAAATGCCATTCACGGTCTAGAAAAGGTTCCTAAATACGAAGACATCATCGACCTTTCTTAGCGCTCAGACATTGAAGCCAATTGGGAAACCAAAAGTGGAGTTAAGGGTTTACTTTCCAAGTTCCTAATTAAGAAAGCCCGAGAATTCCTCAAAGTTATGAGTTTCCATGCATTCGAAGACATTGTGGCCTTGCTAATCTATGGTTTGGTTCTATTTCCTAACTCGGATCAATTCATAGATGTCAGCGCCATCAAGTTGTTTCTTACCCGCAATCCAGTGCCTACTTTACTTGGAGATATCCTACATTCTCTCCACACTCGTACTACCAAGAGACAAGGAACTCTCGTGTGTTGCATACCGTTACTTTCAAGGTGGTTTATTTCGCACCTTCCTCCATCAGTTTTGAAGAATGAACAAAGGATGAAGTGGTCTCAAAGATTGATGTCACTCTCATTCGGATATCCGTTGGAGTCTTTTCTCTCAAAGGACTTCACCTTCATTGAGCGTTGTGGAGAATTCCTAATGTACCACTACTTGGTATAAGGGAGGTATTACTTACAACCCTTCTCTAGCTCTACGAGTTTGGTTTTGCCGAAGATGGTCCTCATGATATGCTTCTCCAAGATATTGTGTTCGACTATAATCACGATCTCGAATTACGCGAAGGTTTATACACGCTTGGGGCATGGTAAAGAAGGCGATACCAAGACTTTGGGGCACGAACTCCATTCCTTGGGAACCTTACCTCAAATGGGTGCGAGCTCGAGCTCAAAACCTCATGATGCCATTCACGCTGTTTTACGGTAATTATGGAACTGTTGATATAAGTGGCGTACCTATCTTGTTCTCCATCCGACATGCCTCACGATTTTGAAGACTTGAAGAGGTCCGGATTCAACTTAAAGAAGAGGGATACCTTTGAAGCTCGATGTTATACAAGTGAGAAGAAAGTGCTAGAGTTGACCAAGCTACTTCACGAGGCGAAACATCAACGCCTACCTCGGCACCGAGGAAGCGCCATGGGAGACTTAAAGCTTATATGTTTTTCTTTTATTGTTTTGAACTATCTTTTGTACTTAAAAAAAAAAACAAAAAGAATAATGAAAAAGTACTAATAAATGTTTGTTCATTGCTTGTTTAACAAATTTAAATCTCTAAGGTCCTTGAAAACATTGCATTGCATCCATAAACATTGCATATCATAGCATAACATTGCATCACAGTACATTGAAGATTGGTTTTCTCATTTGCTCGCTATTTATTTTAGCGAAATGGCTCTTGAACAAGCTGTCAAAGATCTCCGAGCTCGAATGCTCGGTTTAGTGATGTTCACCGCTTGGTCCAAGGCCAAGAAGATCGAAAAGCTCATCAACGAAAGAAGAAGGTTGTTGGCCTTCTCAACATGGGCGAGCTACAAAGGAGGTCCTAGAGTGGTTAGTAGAATTGAGCTCTCTGAAGGAAGTGTCAAGAAGGAGGATGAGCAAAGTAACAAGGGTGATGGCGAAGGTAGTCAGCATGAGCCTGAAAAAGTCTATGATGCTGGCCAATACTCTGATGAAGATGACAAGTACAAGCAACTTGAAGACCGTCGAGCTGTGGAAAACACGAAGATGTCCGGGCTGAATTTTGATGATCTAAGTCTTGTTCCTGGTGTTGTGATTCCTCCTAAGTTCAAAGTTCCTACTTTTGCCAAGTATGATGGCATGTCTTGCCCTAAGCTGCATTTGAAGTCCTATGTTCAGAAGATCAACCCCCATATTGATGACAGAAAGTTGTGGATGCACTATTTTCAAGAGAGTTTGTCGGAACTCGATTGGAGTGGTATTATCAGCTAGAGAATAACCGTATCCTTACTTGGAATGACTTGGTGATGCTTTCTGACGTATGAATACAATCTTGAATTGACACCCACTGCATGCAACTACAAAGCATGTCTATGGGTCGTGACGAGAAGTTCAAGGAGTATGCTCGAAATGGAGAGATCTAGCGGCGAGTTCAACCACCCTTGTCCAATAGGGAGTTGGTTGATATGTTCATGGGAACAACAGGCCCATTCTTCATCATCGATTGGAAACTCTTGATTCATCAGATGATCTTGACCGTACGTATTGAAGCGGTATCAAGAGTGGAAAGATTCGTAGAGACATCTTCAAATGCCAAGAGATCTTTTGGTGGTAAGAAAAAGCCAATGTTGTGTATGGTCGGAAAAGCCAAGACCAACCGCTCAATCTGTAGGGGCGGTTGGGATCTCGATCCTACATCGGCACAACCTCGGCGAGACAACGCGTGCGGAATGCGCCGCGAAGGCAGTTCTGAAGATCAACATGCCATTGTCGCCGCCTTGCAACACATGTTGAAAGCAGTGATTACCTTGAGGGATCCTCCTCGAATGTCAACACCTCCTCTCGAGATACAATCCTAATGCTAAGTGTGCTTACCATTCCTAGACCGGGCATAGTGCGATGATTGTTGGGCCTTGAAGAACAAGATTCAAGACATGATTGAAGCTAAGCATTGAGTTTGACCCTCTGTTGAGACTCGAATGTGATCAGCGCCTATGCCTAATCATGACAAGAGTTCCAATCTTTGGTGGCGATACTTATGTGTTCAACATAGATGACTTGACCATTCCTCGATGATTGTTAAGAAATTTGCTACAAGGTGTCAACCAGGATGCCGAGAATTGCGTTGGTGCCCATGCACGATGGTTGTCCTTGGTTGAGAAGGCGTGTTGATGCATGATGGATAACCGTGAGATACTATTTACGAAACCACTGCGGCTGTGTGAAGATATGTCTAATGAAGATCGAAGATGTGAATGAGCCGCACCATCTGTGGGATACCTTGGGGCCAAGTGGAAAGTATGATTACATGGTGAAGTACACTATTCACGAGAGCTACAAAATTCCTATTGAAGATGTTAAAGCAACGGATGGGGTGGCGATTTCCCGAAGACTATCTTGATATTAACACTATAAGAATTTCCTCTGCGATCCTGTGCCTAGAGTGGCGCCTCTCATTATCACTTCTCCAGGCCGGTTCCATATTCCTCGACAAAGCTATCCCTTGGAATTATGGGTGATGTTTACTATCATGGTGTCAAACAAGACCCTCGACCATTGAAGATATTACGATTGAAGCTACCATTCCACGACATTGACAACATCACCGGATCAAGTAAGGTGACCGAGCCGGAAGGGTTTTCTCTCCAATCTCTCCTCCAAACACCGCGACTCAGCTCGCATTCCAGCTATTCAATCCATTCCCAAGCTAGAGGAAAGAACCGGTGACTCATCCCTTTCGGCCGGAAGTACCAAAGGAAGTTCTTGAAGACACCTCCAAACAAGAAATGGAGGATATTCGAAGATCATCAAGAAGAGTGACTACAATGTTGTGGAGCAGTTGGGACAGACTCAGTCAAGATATCCATGCTTGCTCTGCTCTTGTGCTCGAGGGCTCATGCTAATGCCTTGGTGAAGTTTAGAAGAATGCTCACGTGCCATAAGACACTACCAATCAATTTGAAGTTTGTATTGCTAGTTTGGCTGCCAACAACGGCTGGGCTTCTCGATGTTGATTTGACTCTGCCGGAAGAAAACACAACAAAGCCTTGCATCTGTTGAATGCAAGGCGTTACATTGTCTCATGTTTTGGTGGATACGGTTACGCTCGAATATCCTACGAAGCGCTTTGATCGACTTGATATCGAAGGGTTGGTTAGACCGTGATATAATTGTGAGAGCTTTTGATGGTTCTAGCGAATGCTTGGAAACTCATTCACTTTCAAAAGTCGGTTCCCGACTTTTGACTCTACTTTCTTTGTCATGGACATCCGTCCACTTACTACTTGGATGCCTTGGATACACGATTACCTCTACCTTGCATCGGCAAAAAGGTTGTTATTATGTGGTAAGAAAAAAGTATAGTAGTGGTCATCTGCAGTCATTCCGTTACCTCGAGATGAAGGGTGAATTCTTGAGACTCCTGTCAAGCTTTTGAAACAATACCCGCTCACCTCCGATTCTCCACAACACTACCTAGGATGGCCTCGTGAAGGATGCTCAGTGCTGTTGAAAAGGTAGTACTATTTGGGTTGACTCACGATCTTCCTTTCAAATCGACAAAATTTAGGCTTCACCATCAAGGGTCGAAGATGATATCGCCGCGGCGTGCGCCAACTTCCTTTCCGCATCGGCCGAGTGGAATCCATGCTATAGAAGGCGGCGAAAACGACTTGACATCGCAAGTGGATCTTCCAACTTGACAATGGGCTCGGCAATTGGAAGATGAAGGCGTCATACCAAT
Organism: Vicia sativa; assembly: GCA_021764765.1. Taxonomy (NCBI): domain Eukaryota; kingdom Viridiplantae; phylum Streptophyta; class Magnoliopsida; order Fabales; family Fabaceae; genus Vicia; species Vicia sativa. The sequence continues at coordinate 125,519,825 of CM038793.1, read as the reverse complement.
CTCCTTCACCGGGAGTAATTGCTTTTGTTTTGTTTTGCTTTATTTCTTTATGTTTTGAACAATACACTTTGAAAGCCTAGTGCCTTGCGGGGCATCATGGCTCGTTTGCGAGGTTATTATCTGTCGTTTGCGTATTTTCATTCAATAAATTCGTTGGACTTTTGCATTCAATTGTTTGTTTTCTTTACTTTATCACCTTCAAAAGCTATGTGTTTCTTACACACACACGTGATACTGCTGAGAATCACTCCGAATCTCGTTAATATGTTATGATATTGCTAAGTATGACTTGATAATCCGATCTACCAAGCGAAGGCGAAAGTGAGGAAGATTGTGAAGTGCCGGAGAACTTGTCGATCTACAAGAAGATCGAGTTATCTGACCACGAAGAAGCGAGTTGAGGTTGTGAATTTGAGTCTTGAAGGCGAGAAAAGATCAAGATAGGGCGGGACTTGAAGCGGTGTTAAAGGAAGATTGGTACAGATGCTACGAGACTATATTGAGGTTTTTGCTTGGTCATACGAAGACATGCCGAGTTTAGACATTGATATTGTGGTATACCGATTGCCAACGAAAGAGGGTTTTCTCCCAATGAAACAGAAGGTTCGTCGCATGCGTCCTGAGATGTCAGAGAAAATCAAAGCCGAAGTTATGAAGCAGTTTAACGCCGGTTTCCTAGCCGTTACCTCTTATCCACAATGGGTTGCTAATGTGGTGCACGTACCTAAGAAGGATGGCAAGGTACGGATGTGTGTGGATTATAGAGATCTGAACAAAGCGAGTCCGAAAGACGATTTTCCACTTCCTCATATTGATGTTCTGGTAGACAACACCGCTCAGCATAAGGTTTTCTCCTTCATGGATGGTTTCTCCGGTTACAACCAGATTAAAATGGCTCCTGAAGACATGGAAAAGACTACTTTCGTTACACAGTGGGGCACTTTACCTACAAGGTTATCGATTCGGATGAAGAACGGCGCCACTTATCGTGCTATGGTGACATTATTTCATGACATGATTCATCACGAGATAGAGGTCTACGTCGGCGACATGATAGCTCGATCACGGTGAAGAACATCTTGATCATTTGCGAAACTGCTTGATAAATTGAAGAAGTACTGACTAAGACTTAATCTAACAAGTGCACTTTTGAGTCGGATCCGGAAAACTTCTAGGGTTTGTTGTCGATGGTAAAGGTATTGAAGTTGATTCCGCCAAGGTTAAAGCTATTCAAGAGATGCTGACTCCCGTCGAGAAGGAAGTCGAGAGGTTTCTTGGGCGATTGAACTACATTGCTTCATTGCACACCTAACGCTACTTGTGAGCCAATCTTCAAGTTACTTAAGAAAGATCAAGTGGTAGAATGGAGCAGCGATTGCGGATGGCTTTTGACAAAATCAAGGATTACCTAGAATCCTCCCATCTTGATGCCCCCGAAGGAAGACCTCTTATCATGTACTTGCGGTGTTAGAGAATTCAATGGGGTGTGTTGGGGCAACATGACGAGTCGGTCGAAAAGAGCATGCAATATACTACCTTAGCAAAGTTTACATTGTGAAACAAGATACTCACACTCGAGAAAACTTGCAACGCTTTAACTTGGGCTGCTCGCCGACTAAGGCAGGTATGTTCACACTACCTTGTTGATTTCAAGATGGATCCGATAAAATACATATTTGAGAAACCAGCTCTCTCGGAAGAATAGCAAGATGGCAAATGATCTTGACCGAGTATGACATCGGTACACTTCTCGAAAGCAATCAAGGAAGTGTAGTAGCCGATCATTTGGCTCATCAAGCCGTAGATGACTATCGATCTATGCGATTAATTTCGACGAAGATGTTTTACTAGTTCTGATTACGAAGAACGGGCCCGACGAAGGACACGAACAAGGATCCCGATGGACCATGGTTTTGATGGAGCCTCGAACACTTGCAATGGCATTGGCGCCATCATTACATCCCTACAATGGACATACTCCTTTCACCGCGATTATGTTTGATTGCACCAATAACATGGCGAATCACGTGCATCATGGGTATCAAAGCGCTATTGACTTAAAATCAAGTTCTTACAAGTGTATGGAGACTCGCTTTAATCAGTCGATTAAGTGGGATACGAAGCACCCGAATCTTATTCCATATCGAGAGCATGTTCTGAGTTTGATCCCCTACTTCGAAGAGATCACTTTCAATCACATTCCATGAGAAGAGAATCAGTTGGCAGACACATTAGCTACTATGTCATCTATGTTCAAGGTTAGATGGGACAACGAGGCTCCCCAGATCATCATTGAGAAGTTTGACGAACCAGCATATTGTTATGAGCTTGATACAGAAGAGAAACCTTGGTACTATGACGTGAAGAGGTATCTTGAGACTCAGGAATATCCCAGGGGCAAATGGACTCCCACCTATGAGGGACCGTTTGTAGTCAAGATAGTATTTTCCGGTGGAGCTATGATACTTAGCACCATGGATGGCGAAGACTTCCCACACCCTGTGAATGCAGACATAGTCAAAAAATACTACGCATGAAAGAGACCCGCTAGGTCGATGGACCTAGGCAAAAATAAGGGCATCCTGGCGAACCAAAAGGGTTCGGGCAAAAGTTAAGGATATATACAAAAGATGTACACCCGACAAGTCGAAAACAAAAAATATCCCGGTAAACCGAAAAGCGGTCTAGGCAAAAGTTAGGGATTTAAGCGTCGACTATGTCTCTTCGGATCACACTTCGGCTACTATCGGTTCAAGATTCAAATGGCGAAGATCGGTCTACTCACTTTCTGACAAGGAGATGAGATAGTTGAAATATATGAGTACTAGCATAGTTGGAACTTAACGAGATTGATTCCATAGCTTTTACTTTTCTTGTGTATAAACTACTTGGCCATACGCCACCTTCCAAATAAATGCAGATTCTTTCTTTACAATTTTCACTGTTGTCGTTTGCAATAAGTCCAACGTTTGTTTTGAATGACTATTTGACATTTGACAATAATCTAATCATCACGAAAAGTGAACAAACAAAAGTAATTACTACAGCTCCGAAATTGAGATGACAACAAGAAAACAAGAACATAATCCCCGAGAGGTGTCACTCACTAAACCTCCCCAGTGAGTATATGTTAATCCTGACAGTGATTCCACTCAACATCAGTCATGTTACATCGCCCGCCAAAAATTTATCATCGCCAGGTATTCTCGCCATCCCCACCCCCCGCGTCACAAACAAACTTCGGCCGAAATATTGCACCGAGAAAATCTACATTCCCGGCTGACCGATCCAATGGGCTCCAGCAACCATCAGCAAGATACACTCAAAATCCCCGGCGCCTCCTAATTCTTCCCAACGGGATCTACATACAAGATCCCCAGTTGCCTCTCCCCGGCCGGTCTATGTATGAGATCTCCAACAACAAGTTTCTCAATCTCTACCTTCCTCAATAATATCTAGGCCCAAGACTTGGTCAGATAGTGCATCGGAGGGATCGAAGTTCTTTTCTTCTCAGGATCTCCATCCCCAAACAGAAGTCAGGAATCCTCAAGCAGAACATCCGCATCTTCTTCAAGATGGATATGTTTTGAAATACCACAACATCTATCATTCATACATTTCTCATAAAGTCATAATATATGCATATGTCGTTCATACACATCGTCATGCATCATACTTTGCATAAAACTAACGATATTCTATCAAAGCTTCTTTTGTTTTTCCCAAAACAGGTGGAAATCACTTACAGCGCAATCCGATTAAGCCCCGAATCTCGACGGGAAAACTCTCTGAAAGACCACCCCTAGTTGTCCTCCGACAGCTGGTCCAGGATTAAGCCTCGAATCTCGCGGAAAACTATCAGCAACCGCCTCATTGTCCTCCGACAGCGGATCCGGATTAATACCCTAGGCGGAAACCTATCCGACGATCACAAGTTATCCTCCGATAGCAGCGGTGGATCAATACCGATGCCTGGCAGGACGATATCCACACTTTGCCAAAATACTATCCCAGTAATGTCAGCGAAGATCATTCGAATCCTTCTTATCATCAGCAACTACAGTGCATGCGACTCGGTTGCTGGATGGCATCTTAAGCCCATCTCGACTACTTATCAACATTCCTCCGCTTTCGAATGATGCATATTTGGTTAAAATCAATACAAATCAATAACTCCATTCAAAGATGAGCACGAAGTCTAACATCGACTCCTCCGGATGGCATCTTAAGCCCATCTCGTGCTCCTAGAAACGTCCTGAGCCTAGCGTACGGCTCACTCCATCGACCCTTCCGGTGGCATCTTAAGCCCATCACCGTCAATTCTCATGTCGACCTGATCGAGCATCATACAGTGTTCAATCATCTTCTACCTCCGTCACGAAAGACAAGTATGTCAATCTAACCTTCGATTACAAGAAGATTGAACAGGGCGCTATCATACCCAAAATTTGCCCTCCATCTTCTCAAGACATTCCATACATCCATACTCAAGGATTCCTCAAAGTTGATCGGACAAAACTCTCTCCTAGACAATCAACCCAAACTAGGGTTTGGAAATTCTCAGCTCCAGATGGACTTCCAACATCTCCAATGTTCATCATGACTCCTCATATGCTTCAAAGATTCTCCATGTCAAGTTTCACGCCTCACAAGTCAAGATTGCTCAGACAATTGCTCAGATGGTTGAAAATCAGTTGTATTGGACAAAAAGTCAACTGTGGTCAACATACAGTCAAACTTCATGATTTTTGGTCAACATCCTCATTTTGAAGTTACATTCATCATTTGATCAAGGGTTGATCATGATTCATCAAGAAAACTCAAGATTTTCTCAAAAGTCAAACTTTCTAAATTAGGGTTTCTAGGTGAAAAGTCAACTGAACTTTGACTGATCATAACTTTCTCATACTTTCTCATAAATTTTTCCACCACCTCTTGTTTTGAAGGAAATTCAATTCTCTACAACTTCATATCTCACAAGAATGTCCAAAAAATGCTTCATTTGAGAGGTATGGCTCAAAACATTGAGGTCATTTTCAAAGTCAACAAAAGTCAACTTTTGTTTTGAAGATATATTGAGCATGGAGACTCCAATTGAGATGAGACCAAAACGGTTGGTTAGAGGACTCTTAGAGCTTTCCAAAAAGTCCAAGAACACTAAAAAATGTGGAAAAATGAGCAAGATACACCATTCAAAAGTTGGGCAATTTTGGACAATTGCACAAAAGGACATTTTGGTCAAAATGCAAAATTTTCCAAATGGGCCTATAATCTTTTGATCCAAACTTGTTCATGACATTATTTGTGACCCATAAATGCTTGGCCATGGCAATTTTCTATTTTATTAATTTATTTTTGAATTTTAAACCATTTAATTCAAAATTAAATTATATAAAATATGAAAATAGGTATTTTCAAAAGGAATGGTTTTATATCATGCTTGAGGTCCAAGAAAGCCCATGAATCTTACCAATTTCGTGCTAGCCTCTACATTGATGAGAAAATCAAATTTTTGCCAATATTTGATTTTATTTGAAAAAATATAAATGCACATTGATGATCCAATCTTATTCCTTGGTTTTTCCTCTCACAAATCCTTCTATAAATACCTAGCAAGTACACAGCACAAGGGACGAAACCCTAGCTCAAAGCATAGCCCTTATTCTTTTAAAATTTCTCAAGAAACTTGAAAAATAGAATTTTGTTTTCCACCCGGTTTCAAGGTGTATTAACCATCCAATCTTACTCCTTGACATCCCAGCAAGCGAAATCAATCGTTACTTGAAGCCAAGACACCCAGAATCGTGCCCTACAGCCTGCTCCGATTTGGTACATTTGTGAAATTCGGATTTTATTTATCATGCATTGTTAACTATTTTTGTGTGTTTATTTGTGTTCAGGAGGTTCATTAGAACGCATTAGATGCATCACATGCAAGCATACGCGTAGAAATTGATAGTTGCCATTGCTAGGGCAGTTCGGTCTCTTTTCTTCGAAACTCATTACACAGGCCGATTCAACGCAAATGGACATCACCATTGGATTCAGGAGGTCCAATTTAGGGGGGTAGGGTTCTATTTTCTTGTTTATTTCGCGTATTTTTGCAGGTTGGAAAATCAACCCACCGGAGAAGATGACCGGTGTTAGGGTTCCGGTTGCTGACTCCGGCGTGGACTCCTTGACCGCATGCGTGGCGTTATCGCCCTCTCTGATTCGCTCATTCCATCCAACGGGGACCCCACCAGCTGACTGGGCCCTGACTTCACCAAACAGCGACGCGTGTTGCTCAAGATCACATGTTCCCAATCTACGACATCAGATGCAAGGTGGCGTAGTGGTAGTGGCAAGCGAACTCAAGGTTTCACCCCAGGGTCATCAGTTCGAACCAGCCTTGGACTTGGTTTTGTTTTCTTTTTCCAAACTCAAACTATTTTCCTATTTTTCCATATTTTCTTATTTATTTAATATTTTGCATCAATTTTAATTTCTTTTCATATTTTTATTTCATGCATTAAAAATCATCAAAATATTTTTTCCTTTTGCATTTATTTTCTGAAAATGTTTATTTAATTTATAAAATTAAAAAAATACAATTTTGCATGCATATTCATTTTTATTCATAATTTAGCATTAAAATCACTTTTTATTAGTTTTTAATAATTAAAATGCATCCAAAAAATCCCAAAAAATTATTTTAGCATATTAATGTTGTTTCCAGCATGTCATATTTTCTCATTCAAAAATTTGCATTTTTACTAATATTTTTCTCTTATTCAATTTCATCAGATTTTCCGATTTTCTTATCTTTTCACAGGTTGTTCCGTTTCAGACGGTTTCTTTTACTGTTTTCATTTTTTCAAATTGTGTAACTGTTCATGGGATGTAATAGTTTAATTAGGGCTTTTATTTTCCGCAAGTTTAAATTATGTATCTGCCCCAAAGCCATGTAATAGCGTAGGATTTATATTTCCGCACTTTACCTTTCATGATTTAAATTCGCACCCTATAAACTGCTAGTAGGCGTGTATGGCAAGATAATAATCAATATAGCTCACTAATTTTCAAGATAAAATATCTGAAATCAACACACTCTTTCACACATGCACCCCTTAGGGTAATTCTCTCTCGTTGCCTTACGAATACAAATGGTCATGTCCCTCGAACGTAGAGGTATTCTAGCACCGTTGCCTTCAAAACAAGTCATCATAGTCCCTTGATACAAGATCATAGACCCACGATGTCGCCTCACGAATACATGATCTTGACCCTCGATTGTCGCCTCGAAAATGATGATAGTCCCTTGATGTGCTAGGATACTTCCTGAAGTTGCTTTCTATGACCATCGATGTCCCTTCGAATGTCCCGCTTACATCCAATGAATGAGTTACTTACCAACTAATGGTATGGATAGCGCTATTCTAAAGGAAGGTAAAACAACGAAAACGACCAATTCGAGTAGGTAATAAGACTTTTAGTTGCTTGCTCTATCAAATACTTTTGCACCTCACACTTTTATCAAAGTTCAAACTCTTTTCAAAGAAACATTTCCAAACACTTTGTATACATTCCTACATGAATCATTACAAAGTCAAAGCGAAATGCCTTTTCAAAGCATTTTGTCAAACACACGAAAGCACAATTTTAAAGTGATCTAAGAGCAACTAAGATCCGTAGATAACTACGGATGGAAAGGGTGCTAATACCTTCCCTTTTCATAACCTTCTCCCTTACTCGAGAATCTAACGAAGGTCTTTTACGTACTTTTACCTTCCCTTAATTGGATAAAAATAAAAGTCGGTGGCGACTCTTGCTATCCATTTGCGATACAAAAATCCACAAAGTCGAGTTCACCGTGTTACGAATGGCGACTCTGGAGGATAACCTAAAGAGAATTGCCTTAGGGATTTCTAGATAACTTTTACTGCTTTCTGTTTGACTTGCTTGCTTTATCTTTAAGGGTTGCTTGGGTATTATATTTATGGGGGATCCTACACCCGGATCCGGGTTTCCTTTTAGGTAAGTAGCAATAAATCGTCGCGACCGTTAGACGTATATCAAAACGGTCAACATGATGGCTACGTTAGTGTGACACTTTGGATGTCCTGATACTCTTCATTTCCAAGTTGAGGATAATATTTGGCTTCTGCGTGGTGTCATCAAGCACTAACTAAACTTTTAGAACCTTAATTGACCCATCTTGGCCATTAGAAGGTAGTGAGATGTCCGGCTTTGGTGTAGACCGAGGTTGGTTGATACTCGATGCTACGCTCATTAAGATCAGACTTTTGGGATATTTTCGGTCGACCACTTGGTAGTCGTATTGAAATAAACGCCCACGAGAAAGATCAATGATGTGAGATTCCTATAACCCGGTTACTATCATAGGACAGGATGAACCAACTCAAACTTTTGGTGGGGTAATCACCTATACCTCATGCAAGCCTTAAACTTAGGCTCATTGTGTGAATTGTTTGTGTGTGCCAAACATGACATCATGACATCATTCGCATTGCATATCATTTATAACTATTTCAAGGACCTAGGGATTTATCTTTGCTCTGTTTTGTAGGGGATTATGGCTTCTAGAAAGACTATCCGAATCAACTTCATGGGTATACCTTCTCAACTCAAAGAATTGGTTTGAAATTCCGATCATGCTCGATTCATCAAAAGACATGGTTATCTACTTGATTTGGTTATCTCGGTTTTGAAGAAGATATGATGCATGTCCTATTCCGGTTCTTGATCCGAAACACCATTGCTTTACATTCCCAGTTATCAGTTGGTTCCCACCTTGGAAGAGTTATCTAAGCTACTTGGGATACCTATTCTTGATCAAATGCCATTCAGGTCTAGAAAAGGTTCCTAAAATACGAAGACATTACATCGACCTTACATCTTAAGCGCTCGACATTGAAGCCAATTGGGAAACCAAGTGGAGTTAAGGGTTTACTTTCCAAGTTCTAATTAAGAAAGCCCGAGAATTCCTCAAAGTTATGAGTTTCCATGCATTCGAAGACATTGTGGCCTTGCTAATCTATGGTTTGGTTCTATTTCCTAACTCAGATCAATTCATAGATGTCAGCGCCATCAAGTTGTTTCTTACCCGCAATCCAATGCCTACTTTACTTGGAGATATCCTACATTCTCTCGACACTCGTACTACCAAGAGACAAGGAACTCTCGTGTGTTGCATACCGTTACTTTCAAGGTGGTTTATTTCGCACCTTCCTCCATCAGTTTTGAAGAATGAACAAAGGATGAAGTGGTCTCAAAGATTGATGTCACTCTCTCATTCAGATATCCGTTGGAGTCTTTTCTCTCAAAAGGACTTCACCTTCATTGAGCGTTGTGGATAATTCCCTAATGTACCACTACTTGGTATAAGGGAGTATTACTTCAACCCTTCTCTAGCTCGTCGGTTTGGTTTTGCCCGAAGAGATGGTCCTCATGATATGCTTCTCCAAGATATTGTGTTCGACTATAATCACGATCTCCAGAATTACCGATGAAGGTTTATACACGCTTGGGGCATGGTAAAGAAGACTGATACCAAGACTTTGGGGCACCAGAACTCCATTCCTTGGGAACCTTACCTCAAATGGGTGCGAGCTCGAGCTCAAAACCTCATGATGCCATTCACGCTGTTTTACCGGTAATTATGGAACTGTTGCTATAAGTGATGTACCTATCTTTTTCTCCATCGACATGCCCTCGATTTTGAAGACTTGAAGGGTCTGGATTCAACTTAAAGAAGAGATACCTTTGAAGCTCGGTGTTATACAAGTGAGAAGAAAGTGCTAGAGTTGACCAAGCTACTTCACGAGGAAGCGAAACATCAGCATACCTCGGCACCAAGAGGAAGCGCCATGGGAGACTTAAAGCTTATATGTTTTTCTTTTATTGTTTTGAACTATCTTTTGTACTTAAAAAAAAAAAACAAAAAAAGAATAATGAAAAGAGTACTAATAAATGTTTGTTCATTGCTTGTTTAACAAATTTAAATCTCTAAGGTCCTTGAAAACATTGCATTGCATCCGCATAAACATTGCATATCATAGCATAACATTGCATCACAGGTACATTGAAGATTGGTTTTCTCATTTGCTCGCTATTTATTTTAGCAGAAATGGCTCTTGAACAAACTGTCAAAGATCTCCAGGCTCGAATGCTCGGTTTAAGTGATGTTCACCAGCTTGGTCCAGGCCAAGAAGATCGAAGAAGCTCATCAACAGGAAGAAGAAGGTTGTTGGCCTTCTCAACATGGGCAGACGCTACAAAGGAGGTCCTAGAGTGGTTAGTCGAATTGAGCTCTCTGAAGGAAGTGTCAAGAAGGAGGATGAGCAAAGTAACAAGGGTGATGGCGAAGGTAGTCGGCATGAGCCTGAAAAAGTCTATGATGATGGCCAATACTCTGATGAAGATGACAAGTACAAGCAACTTGAAGACCGTCTGAACGGTGTGGAAAACCTGAAGATGTCCGGGCTGAATTTTGATGATCTAAGTCTTGTTCCTGGTGTTGTGATTCCTCCTAAGTTCAAAGTTCCTACTTTTGCCAAGTATGATGGCATGTCTTGCCCTAAGCTGCATTTGAAGTCCTATGTTCAGAAGATCAACCCCCACACTGATGATAGAAAGTTGTGGATGCACTATTTTCAAGAGAGTTTGTCAGAACTCGGTTGGAGTGGTATTATCGACTAGAGAATAAGCAGTATCGTACTTGGAATGACTTGGTGATGCTTTCTGAACTGATATGATAATCTTGAATTGACACCCACTACGCATGCAACTACAAAGCATGTCTATGGATCGTGACAGAAGTTCAAGGAGTATGCTCGAAATGGAGAGATCTAGCAGTGAGTTCAACCACCCTTGTCCATAGGGAGTTGGTTGATATGTTCATGGGAACAACATGGGCCATTCTTCATCATCGATTGAAACTCTTCACAGGTTCACCGAGATGATCTTGACCGACAGCGTATTGAAGCCTGGTATCAAGAGTGGAAAGATTCGGTAGAGACATCTTCAAATGCTGCAAAGAGATCTTTTGGTGGTAAGAAAGAAGATGTTGTGTATGGTCGGAAAAAGAGCCAAGACCGACCGGCGCTCAATTTGTGGGCGGTTGTGATCTCGATCCTACATCGGCACAACCTCGGCGAGACAACGCGTAGCAGAATGCTCCAGACAAGGCAGTTCTGAATCAACATGCCATTGTCGCGCCTTACAACACATGTTGAAAGGTGAGTGATTACCTTGAGGGATCCTCCTCAGAATGTCAACACCTCCTCTCCGAGATACAATCCTAATGCTAAGTGTGCTTACCATTCTAACAGCCCAGGGCATAGTACTGATGATTGTTGGGCCTTGAAGAACAAGATTCAAGACATGATTGAAGCTAAGCGATTGAGTTTGACCTCTCCTTTGAGACTCAGATGTGATCAAGCGCCTATGCCTAATCATGACAAGAAGTTCCAATCTTTGGTGGCGATACTTATGTGTTCAACATAGATGACTTGACCATTCCTCGATGATAGTAGAGGAATTTGCTACAGCAGTGTCAACCCAGGATGCCAGTGCCGTTGGTGCCATCTGCGCGCTGATGGTTGTCCTTGGTTGAGAAGACGTGTTCAATGCATGATGGATAACAGTGAGATACTATTTCGAAACCACCAATGCGAAAGTTTGCGAAGAAGATATGTCAAGTGAAGATCGAAGATGAATGAAGCCGCACCATCTGTGTGGGATACCTTAGGGCAGCCAAGTGGAAAGTATGATTACATGGTGAAGTACACTATTCACGAGAGCTACAAAATTCCTATTGAAGATGTTAAAACAACCGGATGGGGTGCGATTTCCCGAAGACTATCTTTGATATTAACACTAAAATTTCCTCTGGTCTTATGCCTAGAGTGGCGCCTCTCATTATCACTTCTCCAAGGCCGATTCCATATTCCTCAACAAAGCTATCCCTTGGAATTATGGGTGATGTTTACTATCATGGTGTCAAACAAGACCTCGACCATTGAAGATATTACATTGAAGCTACCATTCTTGACATTGACAACATCACGGATCAAGTAAGGTGACCAGCCAGGAAGGTTTCTCTCCAAATCTCCTCCAAAGACACGCGACTCCAACTGCATTCCGCTATTCAATCCATTCCCCAAGCTAGAGGAAGAACGGTGACTCATCACGCTAAGCAAGTACCAAAGGAAGTTAAAGACACCTCCAAACAACAAATGGAGGAGATTACGAAGATCATCAAGAAGAGTGACTACAATGTTGTGAAACAGTTGGGACAGACTCCGTCCAAGATATCCATGCTTGCTCTGCTCTTGTGCTCGAGGCTCATGCTAATGCCTTGGTGAAGTTTCGAAGAATGCTCACGTACAAGAACTACCAGCGATCAATTTGAAGTTTGTATTGCTAGTCGGCGCCAACAACGGCTGAGCTTCTACATGTGATTTGACTCTAGCAGGAAGGAAACACAACAAAGCCTTGCATCTACCATTGAATGCAAGGCGTTACATTGTCTCATGTTTTGGTGGATACGGTTCGCTCGAATATACAGCCCCTTTTGATCGACTTGATATCGAAGGGTTGGTTACGAGACCCAGTGATATAATGGAGAAGCTTTTGATGGTTCTAGCCAACAGGACTTAGAAACTCATTCTGCTTCAAAGTCGGTTCCGGACTTTTGACTCTACTTTTTTGTCATGGACATCCGTCCACTTTCTCTGCCTACTTGGGCGCCCTTGGATACATAGGGCTGGCCACATACCTCTACCTTACGCCAGTTTGAAGTACGGTGAAAAGGAAGGTTGTTCGGTATGTGGTGAAGAAGAGTATATGGTCAGTCATCTGCAGTCATTCCGTTACCTCGAGATGGAGGTGGAATTCTTGAGACTCCCTGTCAAGCTTTTTGAAACAATACCCGTCATACTGCATTCTCACACTCCACGAAATTACAACTTAACCTAGGATGGCCTCGAAGATGCTCAGCTGCGTTGAAGAAGGTAGTACTATTTAAGTCGCTCACGATCTTCCTTTCAACAAAAGCTGTTTAGGCTTCACCATCAAAGTCGAAGATGATACGCATAACGTGCCGCCAACTTCCTTTCCCGCCAGCGGTGGAATCCATACTATGAAAAACGGCGACAAGCGACTTCAACATCAGCAAGTGGATCTTCCAACAAACAACCGCAATTGGGCAAAACGATCTATCTCCTCCAGCCCGATAATTGCCGTTTTTTTTGCTTCTATTAACAATACACTTTGAACCTAATGCCACACTTTGAAAGCATCATGGCTTGCATTCACGAGGTTATTACTCGCCATTTGCGTATTTTCATTCAATAAACTTTTGCATTCAATTGTTTGTTTTCTTTACTTTATCACCCCTTCACTATATGTTTCTTACACACACCGTGATACACTGCAATCACTCCAATCTACGTGCTGCTGCTAAGTATGACTTCAATAATCCGATCTACCAAGCCGAAGAAGCGAAAAGGAAAGATGTGAAGTGCGAGAACTTGTCGCTACAACAAGAAGATCGGGTTATAACCACCAAGAGCAGGTTGAGGTTGTGAGTTTAGTCTTGCCGAAGACGAAAAAGATCAAGATAGGGGGCGGGACAAAGCGTGTTAAAGGAAGATTGAGATAGTACGAGACTATATTGAGGTTTTGCTTGGTCATAAAAACATACGGGTTAGACATTGATACGATTGCCGAAAAAATTTTCTCCCAATGAAACGAAGGTTTCATCGCGCCATCCCGAGATGTCGAGAGAAAATCAAAAAGTTATGAGCGGCTTAACACCTTTCCTAGCTTACCTACCTCTCCTCCATTTACTAATGTGGTACCGTACCTAGAAGGATGGCAAGGTGCATGAATGGTGGACGATGCGAACAATAGCGCAGTCCGAAGGCGATTTTCCACCCCATATTATTAAACAACAACACCGCTCGCGCAATTTTCTCATGGATGGTTTCTCCGGTTACAACCAGTTAAATCCTCAAAAATGGAAAAAAAACTACTTCATTACGGTGCACTACGCTACAAAGTTATGCTTCGAAAACAGCGCGCCACTTAACATGCTTCATGCATGATTCATCACGGAAGAAAAGTCGCCGCGACATGATATAGCTCGATCCGGCAAGAAGAACATCTTGATCATTCGCTGGCGGTTTGATGCAAAACTAAAACTTAATCCTAACATGCACTTAATCGAAAAACTTCTAGGTTTGTTGTCGATATTGAAGTTGATCCGCCAAATTAAGCTATTCAAGAGATGCCACTCCGTTAAAAGGAAGCTTTCGCTTCCATTAAACTACATTGCAATTCGCTACGCACTTGTGACCAATCTTCAAGTTACTTAAGAAAGATCAAGTGGTAGAATGGACAGCGATTGCGGATCGCTTTGACAAAATCAATTACCTAAAATCCTCCACATGAATGCCGCGCGAAAGAAGACCTCTTATCGTAGCCGCGGTGTTAGAAATTCAATGCAACATGACGCCCGCCTGCCGTAATAACACCAATATACTACATTTACGCGTGAAACAAGATACTCCACGCTCGAAAAACTTTAACGCTTTAACCGGCACACTAAGGCTTCCACACTTGTTGATTTCCAAGATGGATCCGATAAAATATATAAACCCCACTTAACTCTCTAAGAATAGCAAGATGGCAAATGATCTTGCCAAAATGACATCAGTACACTAATAATCAAAATACCATGCATCGCTTGGCTTTCATCAAGCCAAACCACTATCGGTCTATATTATTTCAACGAAAATGTTTTACAAACACATTAAAAACCAAGACGAAGGACACGAACAAGGATCCCGATGGACCATGGTTTTGATGGAGCCTCGAACGGCGGCAGCGGCGCATGGCGCCATCATTACATCCCTACGGAGGACATACTCCTTTCACCTGATTATGTTTCAGTTGCACCAATAACATGGTCGAATCTGAGCGTGCATCATGGGTATCAAAGGCTATTGACTTAAGAATCAAGTTCTTACAAGTGTATGGAGACTCACTTTGGTAGTCGATCAGTTAAAAAGGGCGAGTGGGTTCTGGCACCCAAATCTTATTCCATATCGAGGCATGTTGCGAGTTTGATCCCCTACTTGAAGATCACTTTCAATCACAATCCACGAGAAGAGAATCGGTTAGCGGACATTAGCTACTATGTTCCATTTCAAGGTTAGATGGGACAACGAGGCTCCCGGATCATCATTGAGAAGTTTGACGAACGACATATTGTTAAGGCTTGATCTGGAAGAAAGAAACCTTGGTACTATAGCGTGAAGAGGTATCTTGAGACTCGTGGAATATCGAGGGCAAATGGACTCCCACCTATGAGGACGTTTGTAGTCAAGATAGTATTTTTCGTGGAGCTATGATACTTAGCACCATGGATGGCAAGACTTCCCACACACCTGAATGCAGACATAGTCAAAAATACTACATGAAAGAGACCCGCTAGGTCGATGGACCTAGGCAAATAAGGGCATCTGGCGAACCAAAGGGTTTGGGCAAAAGTTAAGGATATACAAAAGATGTACACACCGTAGTCGAAAACGAAAAGGCGGCTTGGGCAAAAGGGTATCATTAGGCGAAAACCGAAAGCGGTCTAGGCAAAGTTAGGGATTTAAGCGTACGACTATGTCTCTTCCGATCACACTGCTTCAGGGCTACTATCGACATTCAAGATTCAAATGGCGAAGATCGATCTACTCACTCTCTTGAGGAGATGATAGTTGAAATATATGAGTACTAGCATAGTTGGAACTTAACGAGATTGTTTCGCATAGCTTTTACTTTCTTGTGTATAAACTACTTGGCCATCGCCACCTTCTAATCTGATTCTTTCTTTACAATTTTCACTATTGTCGGTTGCAATAAGTCCAGCGCTTTGTTTTGAATGACTATACCCATTTGACAATAAGAATCTAATCACAAAGCATCAGAAAAGTGAACAAACAAAAGTAATTACAGTCGGGGAATTGAGATGACAACAAAGATCACCAAAACATTCCCCATGAAATATAATCCCTTGAGAGGTGTCACTCCTAAACCTCCCAATGAGTATATGTTAATCCACAATGATGATTCCACTCAAGCGAGCAATGTTACATCGGTCTCGAGCAGTAACACTTCATCCCGATAAAGGTATTTATCATCAATGAATATCTCTCAACCGTCCCTTTTCCCCGGTGACGTCCATACGAAACTCGGTCGGATAGTGCAGGAAAATCTACATTCCCATCGAGAGATTCCAGCGGGCTGACCCGATCTCGGCAACCATCAAACGCTCTCCAGTGAGATCTACACTCAAAATCCCGATGGCGCCTCTAATTCTTCCCAACAGGATCTACATACAAGATCCAGATTACTCCCGAGACTCTCGGCGGGTCTATGTATGAGATCTCCAACAACAAGTTTCTCAATCTCTACCTTCCTCAACAATATCTAGGCCCAAGACTTGGTCGGATAGTGCATCGGAGGGATCGAAGTTCTTTTCTTCTCAAGATCTCCATCCCCAAAGATCGAGAATCCTCAGCGGAACATCCGCATCTTCAAGATGGATATGTTTTGAAATACCACAACATCTATCATTCATACATTTCTCTTAAAGTCATAATATATGCATATGTCGTTCATACACATCGTCATGCATCATACTTTGCATAAAACTAACGATATTCTATCAAAGCTTCTTTTGTTTTCCCAAAGGTGGAAATCACCACAGCGCTTAAGCAGGTCCGAGTTAAGCCCGAATCTCGATGGGAAAACTATCGAAAGACCACCCCTAGTTGTCCTCCGACGGTACGGTCGGTTAAGCCAATCTCGGCGGAAAACTATCGAGCGACCGCCCTCGTTGTCCTCGACAACGGATCCGAGATTAATACTGAAGCTAGCGGAAACCCTATCCGAATGATCACAAGTTATCCTCCGATAACAGGCGGTGAATCAATTCCGATGCCATGAGAATGATATCCACACTTTTCAAAATACTATCCCTCGAGTAAATACGAAGATCTATTCGAATCCTTCTTATTATCAGCAGCAACTTCAGTCGGCGTGCGACTCGGTTGCCTGGATGGCATCTTAAGCCCATCTCCGAGCTACTTATCAACATTCCTCCTTTCGAATGCTGCATATTTGGTTAAAAATCAATACAAATCAATAACTTCATTCAAATGAGCACGAGTCTAACATCGACTCCCTCGGATGGCATCTTAAGCCCATCTCAGTGCTCCTTCGGAAGCGTCTGAGCCTAGCGTATGGCTCATCCATGCATGTCGACCCTTCCGGTGGCATCTTAAGCCCATCACCGTCAATTCAATGTCGACCTCGAGTCTAACATCGACTCATCCCTTGATAAGCCCATTCCAAGAGTGCAAATTTTCGGGTGTACTCGGTGTTCAATCATCTTCTACCTCCAGTCACGAAGAACAAGTATGTCAATCTAACCTTCCGATTACAAGAAGATTGAACATGGGCATATCATACCCAAAATTTGCCCTCCATCTTCTCAAGACATTCCATACATCCATACTCGAAGTTCCTCAAAGTTGATCGGACAAAACTCTCTCCTAGACAATCGGCCCAAACTAGGGTTTGGCAATTCTGACTCAGATGGACTTAACATCTCCAATGGCTTCATTCATGACTCCTCATGCTTCAAAGATTTTCAATAAATGGACAAAAGTCAGCATGAATTCAACATCGGTCAAACTTCATGATTTTTGGTCAACATCCTCATTTTGAAGTTACATTCATCATTTGATCAAGGGTTGATCATGATTCATCAAGAAAACTCAAGATTTGCTCAAAAGTCAAACTTTCTAAATTAGGGTTTCTAGGTGAAAAGTCAACTGAACTTTGGTGATCATAACTTTCTCATACTCATAAATTTTCAACCACCTCTTGTTTTGAAGGAAATTCAATTCTCTACAACTTCATGTCTCACAAGAATGTCCAAAAATGCTTCATTTGAGAGGTATGGCTCAAAACATTCTGGTCATTTTCAAAGTCAACAAAAGTCAAATTTGTATTTTGAAGATATATTGAGCATGAAACTCAATTGAGATGAGACCAAAAGTTTGGTTAGAGGACTCTTAGAGCTTTCCAAAAGTCCAAGAACACTAAAAATGTGGAAAATGAGCAAGATACACCATTGAAGTTGGGCAATTTGAATGATTGCACAAAAAGGACATTTTGGTCAAAATGCAAAATTTTCCAAATGGGCCTATAATCTTTTGATCCAAACTTGTTCGTGACATTATTTGTGACCCATAAATGCTTGTATGGCAATTTTCTATTTATTAATTTATTTTTGAATTTTAAATTTTAATTCAAAATTAAATTATATAAAATATGAAAATAAGGTATTTTCAAAAGGAATGGTTTTATATATCATGCTTGAGGTCCAGAAAGCCCATGAATGTTACCAATTTCGTGCTAGCCTCTACATTGATGAGAAAATCAAATTTTGCCAATATTTGATTTTATTTGAAAAAATATAAATGCACATTGATGATCCAATCTTTTCCTGGTTTTCCTCACAATCCTTCTATAAATACCAATGAAATTACACACGGCTGAGGGACGAAACCCTAGCTCAAAGCATAGCCCTTATTCTTTTAAAATTTCTCAAGAAACTTGAAAAATCGAATTTTGTTTTCCACCGGTTTCAAGGTTATTAACCATCCAATCTTACTCCTTGACATCCCAACAAAGCGAAATCAATCGTTACTTGAAGCAAGACACCAATCGTGCCCTCTGACTGCTTCGATTTGGTACATTTGTGAAATGATTTTATTTATCATGCATTGTTAACTATTTTGTGTGTTTATTTGTGTTCGAGTTCATTAGAAGATGCATTAGATGCATCACGGCAGCATCACTGCGTGAAATTGATAGTTGCCATTACTAGGCGATTCGGTCTCTTTCTTTGAAACTCATTACAGGGCGATTCAACGCAAATGGACATCACCATTGGATTCCGGAGAGTCCAATTTAGGAAGGTAGGGTTCTATTTCTTATTTATTTAGCGTATTTTGCGGGTTGGAAAATCAACCCACGAGAAGATGATCGGCGTTAGGTTCCGATTCTTTGACTCGTGGACTCCTTGACCGCATGCGTTATCGTATTTCTCGATTCGCTCATTCCATCCGCAGGGGACCCCACCGGTGGCCGGGCTGACTTCGCAAACAATGACGCGTGTTGCTCAAATCACATGTTCCCGATCTAAACATCGGATCAAGGTGGCGTAGTGGTAGTGTATTGATTCAAGGTTTCACCCGGGGTCATCGATTCGAACCATGGGACTGGTTTTGTTTCTTTTCAAACTCAATTTATTTTCTTATTTTTCCATATTTTCTTATTTATTTAATATTTTGCATCAATTTTAATTTCTTTTCATATTTTATTTCATACATTAAAATCATCAAAATATTTTTCCTTTTTACATTATTTTCTGAAAATGTTTATTTAATTTATAAAATTAAAAATACAATTTGCATGCATATTCATTTTATTCATAATTGGCATTAAAATCACTTTTATTAGTTTTAATTATTAA